>MJUU01054213.1:6522-21587 GCA_002080025.1 Modiolus philippinarum | reverse complement strand
AGGCACAAGGATTGTTTAGGTTAGGAAGACATATACTGTCCGTTTACGGCTGTTGGATTACTGAATAAGTTTTATATAATGGCATCGCGATCAAGGATTGTTTAGGTTAGGAATAAAAATTCAAACGCTAACAGTGACAGAGCCGCATAACTGTTTTATTACAAGTTTATGTTTACGTCTGAATACTACATGAAACAATTGTCAATAATATAGTTTGCTAAACGTTACCATTACAAGTATTCTTCTGCATTTAAAACAAGAAAAAAAAGGGAAACAAATCAACGCCATGTATTTTCTGAACCATCCATGTAAGTGTTTGGGAGACTTCTTGTGTTCGCATCCAAACACAATTAATACTAGTTATTGTTTTTGCTCCGTTTCTTATTATTATTACTATTAAGTCTCCGAAACGAAGTTTATGGAGACTTATTGTTTTTGCTGCGTTTCTTATTATTCGTATTCTTCCGTATTCCGCATCAATGTTTTCCGACCTATTTCTTCGACACCGGTTATCCAATCTTTATGAAACTTCATGGGATGATAGATGCTGATGCCTAGATGATCCTTTTGGTCTTGAAATTTTCAAAATGGCAGCCGTTTCCATGGAAACGGAAAAAGGCGGGACAATTCCAAGTGCTCAGATTGGATGAAATTTTACAGGAGAGGTTGCCTTACATGAGTAGAAATGGTTTCTGGTGTCCAAGACTCAAAAATGGCTGCCGTTGCCACGAAAACCATAAACAAGGCGAGAAAATCAAAGTCCTTAGAATTGGATGAAATTTTACAGGAAGATTTTCCAACACATGTAGAATCCATTTCTAGTCTCCAAGACTCCAAAATAGTTAACGTTTCGACAAAAAGGTGGCAAATCAGAAACACTCAGAATTGGATGAAATTTTACAGAAAGCTTAAGTGGAATGTGCTGATATCATCTTAAGCATTTTATTTCTGATATCGGAGTTCGTTTGGGAGACTTCTTGTGTTGCATCCAAACACAATTAATACTAGTTATTATTATTATTATTATTCCTCTTTTTCTTCCGCCCTGAACTTGTTCCACCTGGTTTTCAAAGACCATTGGTCCAATCTTAACCAAACTTCACAGGAAGATAGAATCCCATCCCAAGATGTGCATTGCAGTCTTGGAATTTTCAAAATGGCCGCCGTTACCATGGAAACTGAAAAATGGCGGGAAAATTAAAAGTGCTCCAAATTCCATGAAATTTTACAGGCAGGTTGTGCATGAAGGGTAGAACATATTTTGAGGTGAAAAATATCAAAATGGCAGCCATTGCTATTGAAACTGAAAAAGGCGGGAAAATTAAAAGTGCTCAATATCGCATGAAATTTGACAGGAAGGTTTTGTATAAAGTGTAGAACATATTTCTAAAATAAAAGAATTGTTAGGATTACGATCCATGGGAGGTTATATTCCTTTAATTGGGATCCATTGTCTTGTATGTATCAACCCATAATTTATCCATAAAGTGGGATAGGGGGTTGGAACCAGATTAAAAAGAAAAACACCCAGGAATTTTAAATATTTTCCAACCTAAGGCAGATGGAGACACCCTTGGCCTCCTCCTGGATCTGGCACTGATGAGGCAAAGCTACCTAATATATATCCCCGCTCCCCCATTTGATTCCAGAAGTAAAAATGTTAACAACAAAAATCCAGTCAAATCAAGTTTTAAAATAGCCGGTGCGCAATGGCAAAGTTTCACAGAATTTCTCTCAGTGGAACTGGAGGAGTTTTTTTTTTTTCACATAATGCGTGTACCCCTATGGAGTGCTCCAAATTTGATTCCAGAAATCAAAATAATAATAAAAAAAAAACAAAAAACAAAAATCAGATTAAAACAAATTTCAAAATAGCTGGTGCAGCACAATGGCATCATGTACTGAATTGTCTGTGAAAGTTTCAGTGAGTTTCAAACAGTGGTCTAGCTGTTGTCGCCACAAAGTATGTACATGTACATGTAACCCTATGGCTGATGAAATAACAAACACACAGAAAATGAACGAAAACCATGATTTTTGTATATCCCCCTATAGCAGGGGGTATTATCACACACTATATATAACGCTCATACTGTATCTTTGGTTTTAAACATTTTCTAGATCCAGTGACATTTAAATTTAATGTGTTTAGATCCCAGGAAAAAAAAAACCTAAAGAGCAGAAGTTTGCCATAATGAAGACACTCAAAAGACTTTATTTTTTTTCCAAACATCAATGTTTTGCCAGTGTATGTATTACTATTGCAGTAATGAAGACTTTTTTATTCCATTTTTTTTTTGTTTATTACTTTTTATTATCATAAGACAGGCAATTACAAGGTATCAACAGAGATGATAATTTACATGTCCCTGTCAAAGGTATTTAGCTTTTTGTCCGTTGTCAAGTTTGTATAGCTGTTGAGGATTTGAGGTACAAACATGGTCCATTAAAAAGCTTTTGTGTGATATGATTCATGAAATTCAGAAAATGCCCAAAAATACAATACTAAACATGACTAATGAAAAAATTTGAAATGCATACTCCAACTTTAATTTACTGTTTACATGTAAAAATTAATGTAATTTACCTTTATCATACATGTACGGACTGATGGTACAAGATAATATTTGTCTCCTGTTGGAATCGAACCAACCTACAAAACTGTATTCGCCTGAAGAAGATCTCGTATATAGTTTCTTGTACCTTAAGTTGCATGTACCCTAAATAAATTAGTGAATTCATGTGTACACATTAACTAGTTAACTAGAGGCTCAGTAGACTGAGCTTGTATTGCTCAAACCAAATAAAAGGGCTACACCGAGCGCAGAATGATATGACCTCGGCAAGTCAAACACTGAAATTTGAGCAAGTGACACTAATTCAAAATGGTTGAGGAGACAGTAAAAAGTTTGATACAGTAATTAAATGGACATAATTAAGAGCTTTATCCAGTAATTAGCTGCACACAAACTAAGGAAAGTAAAAATTAGAACTTTATAATTCTTATATTTGAAATAGAAAGAGGTACATGTATGTCAAATTGGTCAACATACTACTTTAACTAAATATGATAACAGGAAAGTGAAAGTAAAAATCCAATAAAAAATTAAAATTTTACATATTTTGAAAAATTGCAATTTTGGTCCCTTTGGTCCCTTATAGCTCGTAATCGGTAAGAGCTACACAAATACAATCAACATACAACCGAAAGCTTACAACAAGAGGAATCCACACAAAAAAATCCCCTTGAAACCAAAGAAAAATAAAAATTTTCAAAAATTACTATTATGGACCCTTTCAACCCTTATAGCTCGGAAACATTAAGAGCTATACCAAATCCATACATACATTTGAAAGCGTTCAACAACAAAAAAAATCCCATCGAAATCCGATTAAAAAATAATTTTTTACATATTTTGAAAAATTGCTATTTTGGCCCCTCATAACTCAGAGAGGAAACGACATAAAAAAAATCTGATGGTTCAGCGTTATGTTTTAAGGAATCCATTGCAAAAATGTGCATCAAAATCGGACTAAAAAGAACAAAATTCAAATTTTGGAGAATCACCCCTTTCAGACCCCATTTATCTCATGAAAGGTACATGCGACGTAAAATGCGTTGGCATACTACAGATTGGAAATTTTCTCAGGAACATACTGAAAGAAACACCATCAAAATCCGATAAATAACAAGATGTGTTTGTGAAAAACTATGCCCCCGACAGCAACCATGTATATACTAAAATTGCAATCACAAGAAATTAAGGTTAAGTAGACATTTGTACTAAGCTCTATTAGATCTATTCACATATAAAATAACAAGCCTCTTGCCATTGTAATTAAAGAGCTAAAAGTAAAATCTAGATTTTGACCTTTTGACCTGTTTGACCTTCACCTTTGATCTGACGTTAATGGAATTTGCATAATGGTGTTCAGCTTTAAATGATCAATATACAGGCCAACTATGAATGTCCTATCACATCTTGTTTAAAAGTTATGAACCAAGTTAAAATTGCGGACAGACAGACATGCAGACAGACAGACAGACAGGACAAAAACAATATGCCCCCGATCTATGCTCAAAAGCCGTTTGAATTGTTCAAATGTGATCAAGTTTTTACTGTATTTCTTAACTGTAGCCGAAAATTGACCGGACTATTGGACCTTCGGACCAATGAACCTTCGGACTACTGCACGGTCCCAGACCAGAATAAGCGTTTCTTGTAACTTAATATAAGGTCATATTCATCTTGTTTATTTGCTTAACTGATCAAAATATATGATACTTTACCATGACGGGATAATTCAATTAATAGAGGATGTACACTATTTAGACAATATTCATTATCCAAAATGTTATAAATGTGGAGTTAAGTCTGGTGGTCTTAAAGTGAAAGTGGGAAAAGCATGCGAAAAAGTAGACTATTCTATTACTGTATTTTCTATTCTTATATACACACATATTTTTTTTATTACAACTGGATGCCTCTCCTGGTAAACTGTTACATTGTAGTACGTGAGATGTATTCACAAGCCCAGTAGTCCTTAGTTTGGAACTTACATTTGTACAATTACATTTTTCAAGAAAGAAAAGAAGCTCTATTTCTTTGCTGGTTTAAGCGCTGTGTTTAAATTCAACTGGTTATTTGTTCTTCTTCAACTTTTATACATCTTTTGAATTTGGTATTCTATCTAATCTTTGAGTTGATAATTCATTAGTATTTAAAATGCCAATCTGCAGAAACTCAATTTACAGTAACTTTCGCCGTTCAGAAGTTCACAACTTTTCTAGTTACAGTTCCCTTACACATGAAATTGTAGACAGGAATTTTGAAGGGAAAAAATCCGCAGTCTGTGCCTTTAGCCACTAGCCCTATGCCCAAGACTAGTAAAACCAGTCTCGGGCTAGTAAAAATTTGAAGTCACTAGCCCGGTGGGTAGGTAACATTGTACCTTATTAACAAAGAATTTCATATAAGGGCTAGTGAAATTGAGTTCAGGCTAGTACAACACGAGACCTTACTAGCCCCTAAGGGCTAGTGAATGAAAAAGTTTTTGGCACAGATTGGATTAAATCCCAATTAATATATTGAGGGATTCAATTTAGGTTTAATCAGAATGCAACACTTTATCACTAGAATTCAAAACCGATCCATTGTGATAATACAATGTCATATCCATCATGGGTTGTATCATGGACAATTTTGCCCCCCCCCCCCCTTTTTTTCAACAAATAAAAAGTAACAACAGCCAAAGGAAAAAGTTTTTGGGCTAAGGATATTTGCAACTTTCCAACTTATACATGATCTTAGCAGGGCACACATGTATTGGATGATTTTCGATCAAATCTGAAAGGCTTTGAAAACCAGAGAAAGTGAAAGAAAAGAAAAGAACCTTCAACTTAAAAAAGCATATTATTGAACCATGAAGTAATTTTACTTAAGAAAACTCATAACCCATAAACTTTCAAACTAGAAACAAATCGTGTATACGTCGCATATCTATTAGAATATGTCAACGTGACAGTAATTTTCATTTATAAGTAAAGTCTTTCCCGATGCGGAACTGACAGACAGGCAGACGGGCGGACGTATTGACAGACGGTAGGAAACTAATACAAAACATAACTTCCCGCCAAACCGGTACCAGGGATCGTCTTGAATCGTCTCGATGAGGTATTACCAAGGCTTCGTGATGACTTCAACAATAAAGGCTTTGTTTTTACCATGGGTTAGGGTTAGGGTTAGCATGAATTTGTGGAGACTTTGTGCCATGTGCATTTACTCCTTTTTATTTTATTCTTTGTGCAGATTTTTTTTTTCATTTTGACGATAAAACCAGAATAAATATGTTTTGCAAAAAATAAAAATATGTCTGAATAATGGGCTGTGGGATTAATAACTGTCGGACTAATAACTGTCGGACAAATGGATTGTCGGAATGATGGGTTGTCGGATTAATGAGCTGTCGGAATAAAAACTGTCGGATCAATGGGCTGTCGGACCAATAACTTTCGGATCAATGATGTGTAACCTTTTCACATCAGAAAAGGGTAGCCCCTACCCCATGCTGTACTCTGTACACTTAAATGTGTTGCAAATTTGCTTGTCAAATAATAATACCATATATCCTGCCTCTAGTAGATTCCTAAGACGTTGATTGGTCAAAAGACCTCACGTGCCGACCGTGTATTTTCCATATCGGGTGACGGATTAATACACCGTCAGTGACCGCCATTATGCGACTTCATTACACGTTTTCAAACATGTTTTTTTGACAATGAACTGGACTCTCGGCAGGATATAAACATTACACAGTATGTAAGTGACCTAATATGGTATATACACGGTCAGTAAATTGAATATTGGGCTCGAGCCCAATATTCAATTTACTGACCGTGTATATACCATATTAGGTCACTTACAGACTGTGTAATCTATAATATTGTGGGCGAATTGACACCGTGTGAACCAGAATGTGGGTGAACCGACTCTTGGTAAACAGGAAAGTTGGTGACTGTGGGCGGATGTGCACTATGCAATTTTTTTGTGGAAAATGTTGTATTAGTCTATTTACTGACATTTCCTGTTGGGATATATGGCACAAGAACTCTCATCAGTGTCGTTAGTCCAAACGCGGTTACTGCTGGGGGTTACTGATGCAAAAACATGTAGACTCACAACGTTGTTCAAGTATCAGCTGGTATAAAAACCCTTGTGGACTCATGACACTGTTTACTAGTATGTGAGCCATATATCCCATCAGGTAATGTCAGTTAAAAGACAAGTACAAAATTTTCCACAAAAATATGCAGAGTGGCACTGTGGGCAAATGTAAGGTCCTGTCCACAACTAACTGTGTTCCTGGCCTAGACATTTTTTACTTGGGAAATAAGTACTCTTGCGGTCCATGCATATACACATTTATTGTGTACTACATACATATATGGAAATGAAAAATAATGGTAGCAACACAGGCACTTTCATACCCCCCCCTTTTCTCGACATACTCAATGCGCAATAAATATTGTCTATACCGTTTCAGAATCAATTGGAATGACTAACGTGTTGTTTTGATATCATGAGTGCTGTTAAAAACTGCCTGCATCAGCAGATTTGATTACGATAAACTTACGAACTGCAAGCCATTGTTGTTGACATTTACGTCACTGTGAAATAATTATTTATAGGATTTTATTTTTGAGAAACGCATTTCAGGTTCAGGCTTCACACGAAATACACGATATGATCTGTTCTGAGCTTGCGTACACGAACGGAACGAATTGAATCGTTTGTTTCGTGTAAAACGTGTATGAATGGTACACGCAACACACGATTTGATTTGTTTGAAACGGAACGAACGGAAAACGCAAGCGGAACGAACGAAACACGGAATGGACACGCCAAAAATGTAGCGTTTAGCGTTCAACCAACTGTATCATTTGGCCAAACATTGACTAATAGTTAATATCGCAATTCAAATCATTTCGAAACACTTCAAATATGAAAATTATTAGAATGAATCATCTCTGGATGGTATTTTTTGGAGATTGTATTCACATTTCACATTCAAAATCTACTCAACAGCCATTTTTTTTTTTTTTTTGCAAAAAATTGACAAAAAGTTAATTTTACAAAAATTCAAATCATTTTAAGGTGTCTCAGTGGTATTATTCCGCCATTTTTGTCTAATAATTGTTCATTTAGGATTCATTCATTAAGAAATTTAACAAAATACTTATTTAAAATGAAAAGAAAGTTCAAATGTATTAACAATTTATATTCCTTATAATTTTTATAACATTTTCATTACAAAAACGTGAGCTAAAACTTATGAGCTTTAAATCTGTTGCTGGATTTACAGAACACTGAAATTATTCAAGGGAGATAATTTGATAAAATATTTTAACAAAGATATCACTAGAGAAATTAACATTTTGCAATTTTTCTCTTTTATTTCAACGGTGACCTCTAATTTTTATTTTTTATATGTAAATAACATAATTATAATTAAACACATGCAAAGTATGAAAAAGTTCTATAATATATTTTTCAAGCTATCCTCTCGTATGATCACTTTCCCTATCATCTCTATGTAAAATTCTGAAATTTTCAATTACAAATTTTGCGCTTAAATGCACGGTGACCCCCAAATTTTATTTTAAATTTCGAACATTAATACAATAATGTTTCTACACAGAAAATTTTACAAAATTCTATAATAGGAATTTAATACCCTGCAGACACCTTAAAACACTTCAAATATGGAAATTATTCAAATGAATTGCTTCTAGATGGTATTTTTGAAGATTGTATTCACATTTCACATTCATAATTCTATTAATAAGATATAATTTTACCAAAAATTGACTAAAAGTGTATATTGCAAACATTCAAATCATTTCGAAACACTTCAAATATGGAAATAATGGGAATAAAGCACTTCTAGATGGTATTTTGGCGATTGCAGTCTAATTTCATATTCAAAATTATATTCAACATATTATTTTGCCAAAAATTGTCTAAAAGTTTACATCGCAAACAATCAAATCTTTTCGATACACTTCAAATTTGGAAATTGTTCGAATGAATCGCTCCAAGATTATATTTTTGGAGATTGTATTTGCATTTTTACATTCAAAATTCTATTGAGCAGATAATATGTTGCCAAAATTTATTAAAAGTTAATATCGCAAAACATTCAAATAATTTCGAAACACTTCAAATACGGAAATTATTGGAATATATTACTTTTAGATGGTATTTTTGGAGATTTTATTCTCATTTCTCATTCAAAATTGTATTCACAGATATTACTTTGCCAAAAATTAACTAAAATAGAAAAAAGAGGGGAAACGGGGAATGTGTCAAAGGGACAACGGCCCAAAGGGGAGTAATAACAACTCAAAGCCACCATAAGATCTTCAATGAACAGTGAGAAAACCCAACACCCAACAGTAGGTCGGAGTCGGCCCCTGAATATAGAGTAATCAAGTTCAGCGAAATAAACATCATCCTAGACTCCTAAAGACATAAAGTAAACTAACTAGAAAAAGGACAAGACACACAAAGGCTTAATGAATTTCCTGACTTAGGACAGGCGCAAACCTGCTGCGGCAGGGTTAACTAGTTTTATTGGGCCCAAACCTTCCCCCTACAGCCAATGTGATAAATCAAAAAACAATCGTAACAAAGTAAAATTCAGTTAGCAACAGGACTGAGTCGATTGTGAAAAATGGAACTGAAAGAACTAAATATACGGACATAAACATGAAATAACAAGAGACTACTAGCAGTTAACTGACATGCCAGCTCCAGACCCATTACCAACTGACAAAGTAAGTTATTTACCCCCAGTATACAGCTTCCACCAAGATAAAAGTTTACATCACAAACAGTAAAATTATTTGGAAACGCTTCAGATATGGAAATTATCGGAATAAATCACTTCTTTATGAAATTTTTGGAGATTGTGTTCTCATTTCACATTCAAAATCTACTAAGCAGCTCTTTTTTGCCAAAAATGACTAAAAGTTAATTTTGCAAACATTCCAATCATTTTAAAACACTTCAAAAGGAAATTATTCAAGTGAATCACTTCTAGATGGTATTTTTGGAGATTGTATTCACATTTCACATTCAAACTTCTATTAATGAGACATAATTTTACCAAAAATTGACTAAAAGTTTATATTGCAAACATTCAAATCATTTCGAAAAACTTCAAATGTGGAAATTATTGGAATAAATCACTTTTAGATGGTGTTTTGGAGATTGTAATCACATTTTACATTAAAAATTCTTTTAATAAGGTATTATTTTGCCAAAAAATGACTTAAAGTTAATATCGCAAACATTCAGATCATTTCGGAACTCTTCAAATAAGGAAATTATTCGAATTTATCACTGCTAGATGGTATTTTTGGAGATTGTATGCACATTTCACATTAAAAATTCTATTTAGCAGATATTCTTTTACCAAATATTGACTAAAATTTAATATTGCAATCATTCAAATCATTTCCAAACACTTCAAATATGGAAATTATTTGAATGAATTACTTCTAGATGGTATTTTTGGAGATTGTATTCACATTTCACATTCAAAATTATATTAGCAGATATTATTTTGCAAAAAAAAAATGACTAAAAGTTAATATCGCAAACATTCAAATCATTTCGAAACACTTCAATTATGGTAATTATTGAATGAATTATTTCTAGATGATATTTTAGAGCTTGTATTCACATTTCACATTCAATATTCTATAAATAGGATATAATTTTACCAAAACATTTACCAAAACTTGATATCGCAAATATTCATATCATTTCGAAACACTTCAAATATGGAAATAATTGGAATAAATCACTTCTAGATGGTATATTTGGAGATTGTTTTCACGTTTCACATTCAAAATTATATTTATAAGATATAATTGTACCAAAAATTGATTAAAAGTTTGTATCGCAAGTATTCAAATCATTTCAAAACACTTCAAATATAAAATTTTATTTAAATGAATCATTACTAAATGTTTTTTTTTTCAGATATTTTGTAGACATTTCACATTCAAAAGTCTGACTACAAGTAAGAAGTTTATATCACAAACAAACGAATCTTTTTGAAGAACTTGAAATTCAAAGATTATGTTTTCAAAGATAATTTTGAGTATTCCCTGACAGAAGTAATTTACAATAAGTATTCAACGAATGCATGCACCAGAATTTTGTCAAATGTTCAATTCTTTTTGAAACACTTCCTGTAAAGGAATCGTTAAAATAAAATAATGGTTCATTGTATTTGATATGCATTTATCTTTAATGGTTATTAAGAATATTTGAAAATATTCATTTCATTTCTTGTTGTAAATAAAAAACAAAATACCGAAGTATTGTTAAATATATTCGTAAGTTTTTTTTTAGTAGTAGCTGTGTAGTTTGTCCCCGGTAAAACCAATGCCTAGTTCTTTCTTTAAACATTCAGTGCAGTGATTTTTACAAATGAAAATTACGTTATTCAGGGCCTCATTTGTCAAACCAACGAAATATTTATCACGAATGAACGACAAGTATCTGGCAACAAATGAATAATGCTTTAGTTCTCATTAAACATATATTAATTTAATCGCTCGATAACTATTACAAAGGCTTGAATAAATGTAGATTTAAACGTTGTGCATAATACTAAAATAGGGATCAAAACGTCTCAAAATAATGTACAGGAAACCCGCCATAGTCCCATAGCTTTATATTTAGTATATATAACACAATCAATACATGTTTAAATGAACTGATTATTCTTCAGTCTTTGCTCGATACATCGTGTTGTATGTTTTCATGGACAAAATTATGATCCATTTTTATTACAAGAGAATTAATATTTAGTCAACAGTTAAACAAAATAAAAGGTCCGTGTTGTTTATATTTGTTTGTGTGTGTTTCTTTTCTGTACCGTACTCATGTTATGTCTTTGTATCTGTTTTTTTCGATGTTGCTGTTGTCTCGAGATTTTTCGTTTTAGACTGACGGTTCGGTTCTTACTTACATTACAAAACTGACATTTTTGCGTTAATAAAATTTAAGTTTTCAGAAATAGATCCAACAATGGCTTCTTGTTATGTTTCTTTGAAAAAATGTCTTTTGAATTTTTTTTTCGTATTCAAATATTGCATTACGGTACATTTATTCTCTGAGTATTTACGGTAAAGCATTTTTGTTTAAACCCTAGAGTTTTTAAAAACTGATCCACTATTCGGGAATATTTTAATCATTTTAATAACTATATCAAATGGCGCATCCCATACATAACATCATAGGAAACTAACATAATGATATAATCTAGCAGACTTGGATAAAGGGCTTTAGATTGTCTTAATAAGCAAACTCCACATAGAAACCACTACGATCGAAGATACCTTGCATCTTATATTTTAAAGTACGGTACGAACGAACGTAAGGTAACCATCCATTTTAGTCATTTTGAAAGCCATATAAAGTATGCATTACCCTGTTAAATTGAAATTTGGTGTATTTCAATAGTCAATAAAGTTTAAGTTAAATGTTCCCTAAATTGAGATTTGAACATAAATCTCTTTTCTATATAAACTAGATACCCTATGTTCTGATTGGTTGCTTAAACGAAATCATGTAAGTTATATCGGTCGCGATTTGCAGTTTCTTTTCCTGAAATTCTGTGTTTAAAAAATCTTTTTCAGAAATTGTTTTCATCCGAACATGACGTATTAGCTGATGTAGAAAATGAAAATAAATTTTTACATTCCAAATTCTAAGTCAAATTGATTTTAATTATCCTGAATTATTATTTTGGTTTATTTCCTTTTTCATTTAAGCATTGTAAATACAATTTATTTGGTATAGACTTTTCAAAACAATGATTGATGAGATTTTTTTAGACATTACAATACTTTTATTTTCAAATATATCTTGTTACATCTTAATAAGTGAATTAGAAATGTATACTAATGGTCCCCGTTTGCACTCTCAGTCCAAACTGGTGGTAATTGGATGAAAAAAGTCCACTGTTTATAATATGGATGTAATTAGAATAAACCAATGTCATTTTAACTTTTTCCGGAGATTTTTTGATATTTTTCCCTCATATATCTTCTAGTTTAAAATATTTTGGCAAAAATTTTATATGACAAACATTCAAATAATTTCGAAACACTTCAAATGTGATATGGTAATTATTATACAAATCACTCCTAGGTGGTATTTTTGGAGATTGTGTTCTCATTCCACAATCACATTTCTATTAATCAGTTGTAATTTTACCAAAAATTGACTAAAAGTTTATATCGCAAACATTCAAATCATTTCGAAACACTTAAAACATGGAAATTATTCGAATGAATCATTTCTAGATGGTATTTTTGGAGATTGTATTCGCATTTCACATTCAAAATTCTATTAAGCAGGTATTATTTTACCAAATATTGACTCAAAACTAATATTGCAAACATTCAAATCATTTCAAAACACATGAAATATGGAAATTATTGGAATAAATCACTTCTTGATGGTATTTTTGGAGATTGTATTCACATTTCAAATTCAAAGTTCTATTAATAAGATATAATTGCACCAAGAATTGATTCGAGGTTTATATCGCAAGTATTCAAATTATTTCAAACCACTTCAAATATAGAATTTTATTTAAATGAATCATTACGGATTTTAACATTTATTTCAAATAAAAATTCAAAGTATAATTGAGAAAAATAAGTTAATTCTTTATTCCAGAATTTTTCCTTTTCTCTTGATATTCGCACGGCGGTGTATTATCATTACAGAAGAATTAGACTAAATCTTCCGATATTTTAATTCACCCGAATTGAAATAAAAAAATGACGTGTGACGGAAGACTAATGCAATCTGATTTGCTGAATGGTAAACGATGACGGGTGACGGGTGACGAGTACAAACAAGGTCTTGCTTAGGAACAGTGAATCCTAACGGATAAATATTGACTGATGAATGATCTGACGGATGCCTTTTGAATCTTGAATGATCTGACTTGACTTTTGACTGATCGGTGACGGAACGATGACTCGTGACGGATCGCAAAAACGGGAATGTTGACTGGTCCAAGACTGTAGCATAAAATGTGGAGAAGTGAAACGGTAATGCTGTTACACTTTGATAATGATCTTGATTTTAAGATGTCAAGAAGATTTAAGAGTTTTTTAATATATATACATCAATTACACTACTTCTTGAAAAGCTTGGATCACAACATTTTTAAAGCCACTCTTTTTACGCCTTAGTAATAGCTTTTGTAGAACATTTTGCAGCTCCTGTGATATACCGTTGTTTGTATGGGTATGTGTGTAATTTTTGTACCCAATATAAGTGGGGAGAGCAGTGTCTTCATCTTAGGTTGAAATCCAAAACATAAGCAAAACAGATTTATGGTGTTCTGATATCTCCAGAGTAGTGGCTGTGTAGTTTGTCCCCGGTAAAACCAATGCCTAGTTCTGTCTTTAAATATTCAGTGCAGTGATTTTTACAATTTTCATTTGTCAAAGCAACGAAAAATTTATCACGAATGAACGACAAGTACCTGGCAACAAATGAATAATGCTTTAGTTCACATTAAACATATATAAATTTAACTATCACAAAGGCTGGAATAAATGTAGATTTAAAAGTGGTGCATAATAGTAAAATAGGAATCAAAACGTCAATTGTTTCCCTATCAATAAGTGTTTTTATTAATTCAGTCTTTTATTTATTTTGTTTATTTATCTATTTGTTTGTTGACCATTTGAACTACACAATGGGTAATTCAGCGTTGAAATTGATTGGAAAAGGATATTTCGATCATCAAAAGGTACTCATTTGTATTTGGACGGCCCCTTTGGTCTGAGCGCGCAGCCCGCAATTATAAAGCGCAAAATTTGCACATGAAAGACAATTGAAAGCGCTTTCAAATGAGCCTATTTTGACAAGGATTCGTTGAGAAATAAAGAAGTTATCAACGTTTGAAATTCGGAAATCTTAGTTGGTAAAGTTAAACATATTCCATTACATTTTGAAAAAATCCATTCCCTGTCTCAAACATGAGCTTTTCTGACATTTGGCTAAAATCTTAGCGTTTGGAATACTGCAAAACTGCAATGACTGTCCAAGTATGGAAAATTCAGACGTAAGATGATGCAACGGATTGCATGAAGAGTTTCTGCTAAAAATGCATTAAATTCGTTTAAAATTGTGTCGATAATCCACTTTTCAAGAATTGCTAAAGTTTAGCTCCTGCAAATTGATAAAAAAAGTTCAGATTTGAGACTAGATGTGGAATTTCTCAAAACTAAATGGAATATGTTTACTTTTATTTTCAAAAAATATTCTGTTACATCTTAAATTAACGGATCTGGAATGTATACTAATGGTCCCCGTTTACACTCTTAGTCCAAACTGGGGGTAATTGGATGAGGAACAAGTCCACTGTTTATTAAATTATGTATGTATAAATATTTTAAAGACATATCAATTGTTCATTAACATTCATACACATTTGCTACCCCATATAAAAGTTTGTTT
>MJUU01054210.1:31684-42859 GCA_002080025.1 Modiolus philippinarum | reverse complement strand
TTTTTCTTGCAGGACTTATGGGCTTTAATTCGTCAATTTCAAAGCAATTTTTACATGTCGCGCTCTAACTTAACAACCCTTTGCCAAATTCTCTTCAAACTTTGTAGAGGTATTAGATATGACGGGTTCATTGTCTGTTTACTTTTTCGCCACATTTCGATTTCTCTTGCAAGAATTGGGGGCTTTATTTGTCAAATTTAAGGCAATTTCCTTTACAAGTCGTGCACTTACTTGACAACCCTTTGGTATGATAGCCTCATAATCTGTATATTTTTTGTTGTAATTTTGATATTCTTGCAAGAGTTATGTGACTTTATTTGTCAATTTTCAGGCATTCTTTGCATGACACGCTCTATCTGATTAATAGTTTGATCAGCTCACTTTTGCAGATTAATTTATCAAAGAAATATCAAGCTGAATTAGGCATTTATAGGTGCATTTTAAATTGAAAACCAGTTTCATTAATCACTTACAGATTTGAAGGAGTGACGACGGGCATATCATTCGACATGGCGCAGCTGTTTATTTTAGCATGCACGTACATGGACCGTTTTAAATATCCTCACCAATGGATTGGGAATAATTACTGATAACATGGCTATTTGTAGAATATAGACATTTCTGTAGATTCAATTATATTAAAGTTAATTTGGGTTTCCTTGAACTGTAGAGAAAATTGTAATCTCATTGACAAATAAAAACACACTTTTTTTGCTTTAGGGTGCAACCATTTGATTTTTATGGGAAGGTTATGGTCAAATTTGAAAAAAGAAGGCAGGATGTTACCCTATGATTTAAAAAATCTGGGATCACCTCATGGATGAAAAAATGCACGGGATGCAAATGATTGAAAAAAAAAAGAATTGGAAATGTTATTAAGAAAGGAAATCTATGAAATGCTGGGAACAAAAATATAGTGCAAGGACAGAAGTTCACACACACAAAAAATCCATAATGAAAAATTTTACCATAGCCCAAAGCCCCCTTAAAAACTGATGGTTGTTCCTTTATCAATCATAGCAAAAGTGTTGTTGTCCAACCCCTTAAATTATCCAGAGTATTTGACTAATAATCAGCCTTGAATTTAAAGCATTGGATTACTTCATTTTGTCACGAAATTCTACAATAACAAACTTGTTTTGTGATACATTCCAGAAGTATCCGATGACAATATTTCATGGATCTGATAAAGCCATAATTCACTGACTATTGACACCATTGAACTCATTATTTCCAGTTTCACAGCCAAAGTAATCCGTAGATGGATTCTAAGGATTGATTTTTAATTTAGGTGTCCATCATATTATCTATAGAGATTTATTCACTAATTGTTCCATATAAACGCTAAGTTTTGTATTTGTAGAACAGTACTATGTTGTTGTCGTGACAATTTACTTAAAGTTTCAATATTCAACATTGGCATTCATGCTAAGGCCCAGGCAGGTCTTGTTATTCTTATTTAGTTGCACGTGTGACATAATACTGTAGATGTTCATCTGAATATTATCTACTGTGTGTGTTTCTACAAAATACTGTAGTAGTAGATGATGGGTCTGAAATATTATCTGCATTTGGTCATGTAAAATACTGTAAAGAAAACGTAGTTTGTTAAAGTCTGTGATTCTGAATTTTCGTACAGAATATGTCTATATGTTCTATAATCTGAACCAGTGGCTGCATCGCTCTGCAGTAGAAGAATTTTAAAGTCTGTAGATTCTTAAATATTGTCTGCTTTGTTCGTACAGAATTCTGAATTATGAACAGATTCAATATATTATTAAAGTCTCACTACTTATAAAACATGTTAAAACAAATACATACACAATATAAAATATTACAAATGCCATTCTTAAAAGAATCATTTACATCTATGAAGATAAATGAATATATGTATGAATTTACAAACCATTCTTTCGGCTAAGGATATTAAAACAGGTTTTGGCAAAGAACATGAAAAAAACGTGATGATTACGATAAGCTTGATGATTTCGACTTTTCAATAGGGAACTTCCCGTTTTGTAGTAATATTCCCACCCCTCCGGCATATGAGGTTTTCATTTCACAAATAATTGATCATAATTCGCTACTGCCGTGTCTGTAGTTTGTACAGCGATTTTGTCAACACAGCGAAATATCTGTCTGTAAAAACTTATACGTGAAGGTTACATTCAATCGCTGTTGCAATTGTCACTACAGAAATTGTACGGTCATCACAGTAATTTAACAGACCGCTACAATGTTTCTATTTCAAAGATGAGAATAGATATCTTTAAGTTAGATCGTGAAAAACACCGACTATGACTAAATCAGACATTTCACTGACAGTTTGACGGCTGCCATGAATGTAGCAGATCATAAGTTACCCTCCTGGAGGACATGATAATACTTCAAGTTTTTGAAGGGTTCACTTCGTTCTTGTTCATTTTTATTTATTTGTTTTGTCTTTATCATACTGTCTCAATTTGTGTTGGATATGAATTATCTGGGTTTTTTTTATTTTTTATTTTGGGAATTTCTCCTTTCGGTATTCGTTTGACGATATACAGAGAAAACCTTTAAACGGTTTAAATACTTCAAATCTTCTTAGAACTACAAAAACAAATTACTTTTCGGCGAACAAAAGGCTTCGTAAAAAATACAATTCTCTTCATAAAACTACAGACAACAGATCACTTTGTGAATCGAACAAAGGGTTTTTTTTTCGCAGAGGCAGAACAAAACAACTTGTGTAACGAATAAAACGAAATGTTTTGTAGAAAGAACAATGTAGATTTGAAGACCAAAAACTTCTGACAGTCGCCGCCATAGCATATATCGTTGGTATGAAATATCACCATTTTTAGCTTGTATTATATTTTGCATGTCTTTGGCAGTTATGTTGATAACATTGGCAACCGAAAAAAGGAAAATTTCAGAAGTAAAAAATCCGAATGGCGGAATTCTTTCATAAAGTGTTTTTCTTTATCATGTCCATGATAAAAAAAAATAAATAAATATGAATGACACCACCCCAACTAAAGTAGTAACAGTTAGAAACCCCACAAAACCTAGGTCATCATAATCTGATCCGGAAGAGTGGGCTTGACCTGTTCCACGCGTGGCACCCATCACACTACCAATAGCAGTCTGCTGCTATGCTCACGTCAGTGTTGTAAAGTCTGGATCTACTCAAAACTCATATTGGTTGATTTGTTTTTCCTCAACTGGATTTGACTTTACTACCAGAGTTGACATGTTCAACGCGGTGGGCGTCTTATAAGAAGCAGAAGATGCTTACTCTATCTGTGCACCTGATCTCAGCCACGATATTTTATTGGGACTGCGTTGATGATCTTTGTATGTGTGTGTGTCTTCATTTTTTTTTCTGTGCCGTACTCGTATTATGTCTTTGCTTCTTTATTTTCCCGATGTTGCGATTGTCCTTGGATTACTAGTATTCGTTTTTAAGCTGAAGCTCATTTTGTTCAGACAAAATTTCTGTGGATCTTGTTCCAGTACAGCTTATCCAGTATGTATTATGACCAAACAATTTAAAAGACTGACATTATATTTGTGCATGAGAAAAACAATTTACAGAATGAAAAACATTTTGTAAAACGTACGAGATTGTTTTAAAACCGAAAACACCCTTTAAAGTAGTTGCCACCTTTGAATGAAAGTAATGCGAATTTCATAAAAGTTTTCTGAATTAGTAGGACTTAATGAAAGGTTGTCAATAAACATGAAAAATAATGTGTTCATGTGCTTGATTTTGAGATGCAAGCAATCGAATTTTGGAATGACCATTTTCAAGGTTTTTCATATGCTTTGTATAGAAATTTGCAAGTCTTTAAAACGAGGAGTAATGCCAGTTTCTTGAAATTTTGTCCAGAATTCCTTAAAAAGGCACATGCTTTAAGAATATAACATGAACAGCAGGTGTTTATTGACAAAATATTGTACATGTTATGATATGGAAAAAGACAGAGGAGTCCAAGTTTATCGATGGCGACTACTTTAAATAGAACGAACCACTGCTTTAACAAACAAAGCACAACATTTTACAGGACGAACCAAATACTTTGTATAGAACGAACAAAATACTGTAAAATGATAAGAGCATTCTTTGAAAAGCAAAACAAATATTGGTAGAACACATGAAGCACTTTGAAGAACGAACAAAACAAAACACATTTAATACTTTGAAGAACGAGCAAAAAAGATAGAACGAACACATCCAAATGTACTACACTTCACTGTTTATGTCACATTTCCCAAGTCGTTTGTTTGAGCAGAAAGATTAACTCATTTGTGGTCATATTAAGCCTGATCATCGTTATGTGTTATTTAGGACTGGGAGCAGGTGGGTGGCAATCTGATTATTTCTATCTCATTTACATGGCGAGATTGAGTAGAGTTTGCTTCATCTTGAGGGAATCTTAGAAATTGTATTATCAAATAGCAATATTGATCAAAATCATTAGGAAGTGAAACTGTAACAAATTGTCATATCAATTGATGTCGTTTCTTATTATCTTCATGACTGCCATTAAAAGTTAAGACTCCTTAGGGAGAAAAAAGATATTTTCTAATGTGTTATTATTTATTTGTTACTTAAAGTAATCATTGACAACACTTTCAAAACTTAACTCCATTCTTTACTCTTTTTCTCGTATTATGTCAGCTTTCTTTCATAAAGTGTTTTTCTTTTTTATTATTGCATCGCAATTCTCTTTTTATGACGATTTGACAATAATTATGATGGAATATTTATGTGATACTGGGTACCAAGAGTTTGAATAACAAATAAATTACCGTCGTAACTGTATTTAATTTCTGCGTATGCACATTTCGACAACTTATATCTATTCAGTGCATACCACATCAAAACATTTTTAAATCCATGTACCGAAATATGTGTAAAATCTAATAGAGAACAAATTAAAAATAGAATCTAAATAGGAAAGCAAAAAACCAGCTAAGGACAGAGCTATACAAGAGGGAGATACTCCTTATTAAAACAAAATTTTCTTAACTTTAGATATTGCAAGTTTCCAAATAAAATCGGTTTTGAGCCAGCACCAAAGTTCTGGCTACTGGGTTGTTGAATACCCTTGGGGACTAACAATTCACCAACAGAGGCATCAGCCGAGTGGTAATAAATAACAAAATACCGAAGTTACTGTTCATTTAATTTCTGCATATGCGCATTTCGACAACTTATGCCTCTTCAATGCAGGCCAATCAAAAAATTTGGAAATCCATATACCGCAACATGTGTAAAATCTGATAGAGAACAAATTACCAATAGATTTTAAATAGGAGAGCCAAAATCAGCAAAGGAAATATTGGAATAGACTTATTTGGAGATTTAACCTAATATTCAGACTTGGTGAATGCAATGATATGGAGTAAATAGACATGAGACAAAGTCTCTACAAATACATGGTAAAAACAAGCAAAGGAACAACGTTTTTATTGTTGTTCCTCATCTTAAAGTCACCATGAGGCCTTCAACAATGAGCTTTGTATGACATGAAAATTTACCTAGCGTGTTATAGAAATTTACTGTTTTTATCAAAATTCCAACCCCTTAAAATTACGACGGTTTCATTCCGTGTATAGCACTCCGTAGATGTAGTACTGAATTTGGCTTCCTATTTCGGTATTTTTGGTATCGAGTACTTCTTTTTTTTTTTTTGACTATTTTTTGGATTATGGCTTTCCATATTATTTATTTCTAATGCTGCTGATATGAAGTTACTCCTTGAAAGACGTGAACAGCATACAAAATTTACTGTTTATTATGTAACTTTGGTATTTTTGTATTTTTTTTATTCACTAAGTAACTGAGTAATCTACGCAAGTACATTAAACTTTTTTGGTAGAAAAGAACAGAAAGCATGATATATCTTATGAAATGTAGTGCGGAAAATGTTTGTTTGATGTGACGGATTATTCCTAACCATCTGGATTAAATTCCCTGAATATCATTTTAAATATCCACATGTAGTTCTGGAAACAGTCTAATCTAGTGTATTTATGTTTATCTCGGGTAGTATTTGGACATTAGTATTAAAATATATCGAAACGTTTCAATATTTCATCAAGAGAGATTTATTTTGGTACAAAATACTCTCATATAATCATGAAAAAAACTACTGTATGGGGTCTCAGAGGATTCCATTCCAGAATCCCTGCCAGTTTTCCCCTGCAACGAACAAGAAAATGTTTTACATACTCTGAAAGAGGTTGCGGTCTTTCCTATTTACAGAAGTTTTTCTCGGCACCCGATGGAAATAGTTCTGCATTATTCTATTTTTTTTGTATATCAAGCAGTTGGTTGCTCTAGCTTTTCGGCTTTTTCTATTTCCTATCGTTATTGTCTTTTGTGTAGCTGTTTCTTTATTTGTATATGTTGTACAGTGAAAGAGCCCACGTGGTTATATATATGCACTTGAAGGAAAGAAAGTTGTTAATCAAACGCGTTGAGGGCTGTCACCCTTTCTTCTGTGTTTTTTATGCAGTGTCCTTTATAGGGTCTGTAAGTCTCGTCATGTGACAGCGAGAAATCACTGTAAAATTGCAATTTGAAAACGTTTCCCGCCAAAATATGACGTTGCAGGATTATGACGTTCAAATATTTTGCTTTGAACGTCATATGTTTTTGTTTAAAATGCAACTTCCGGGTACAAGTTTTGGTCCCGGAAGTTCCAAAATTAGACGAGACTTACAGACCCTTAATTTTTTATCATTGTTGGTGTTTCCTGTTACTAGAGTGTCAAAAGTCCGATTTTATTGGCTGCAGCACTAGAATTGAACTCCGACGGATGAGAATACTAGTACCCAGATGTGTCAAAATTGGGGTGAACAGCAATTGAAGCTTTATTTTGAAGGTCATCGAGAATGGGAAACGAACGTGCGGAAAAAGTGGTACTGCAAGAGCAAGCCTGGATTCGACGATCTCTACTGGAGACACAGTCCACAACGCAGGAAGATGAGAATAAAAATATTCAAGGTGGAGGTAATATGGTAGTGAAAGACATCATGAAGACCCTCCGTCACAAAGCAAATGATGAGACTTTGAAGGAAAGAGCATAAAGACTAAGGACGTCGTAGTGAAGTTCATCGAACAGGCGAAGAAGTTCTTAGCAAGAAACAGCTAAAAACACTAGCAAAGAGCTGTGGCATTAAAAATAACTATCGGATCAAGGGTCAGGATATGATAGAGAATAATATCAGAGATACTTCGGCTGAAGCAGAGATCAAGATCATCTATAAACGTAAGGAACGGAAGGCGTATATGACACCGTAGCGATCGAACCGCTTAGATCTCACGACGTGATCACTTTTCTCAGTCTAAGTGAAAGCACCATACCCAGCACAATTTCAAAGGCACTCTCCAAAAAGAAGGGTTTGAAAGTAAAGATAGTGCACCGACTTCAGATGGATAATGAAAAAGAACACAAAAGAATAACTTCACGTCAGCCTTTGCAACAAACATCTAATCAATGAACTTGAAATCGATCTCATGACGGAGAAGGTAAAAGGAAACATAGCCAATTACATGCACGAAAGTAGTGGGTGGACCTTCGGTTCCAACGAGAGTGAACATATAAAGGCCGCTCTGGTGGGGGTTGGGGGCACCTTCATACAGAAGCTGAATCGAAAGAAGGCTATCACCAAAGTGAAGAATGAGGGTGATCGCTGCTTCCAGTGGGTGCTGCTGTCGGTGCTTCACAATACCGAAGTGAATCGAAAGTCAGCAAACCAAGTGACACAATACAAGCATTTGGGGAAGAGCATAACTTTGACGGCATCAGTCTCTCTCGATCGATCGATCGATCGATCTATCGACAAATATAAGAACACGCACATCGTCTTTGGCTTCGATGGCGTATAGGAGGGCGAGAATGAAGAAGATAGCCTCCTGATGTACCCCCATAGGCTTTTCAAGAATTATCGACTCTACCCAGAAAGATATCCTTTGAATAACCAGCCTCGAAAAGCGGCAATATTTCTGGATCAAGCACTTTGTGCGTTTTTGATCACACAAATCTCAGAAAATGGTCATGAGCTTAACGTCTGCTGCAGAGGCTTTTCTCATTCCTGTAATCAGAATATCTAGATAACGCTGTCAGAAATGTGCGGTCGGAATCGATATGCCGGAAGAAGGGACCTTGATAGCCCTCCTCAACCACAAAAAGATCATGACTATCTCAAAGGTAAGTATCACAGAGTGGCACATAATTAGAGACCACTTGAAGTAATGCAAATGATAGTGCTGTGGTATATGTCGAGAAACATTTTCATCTTATCCAGCTTCAAAGGTTCTATGACTACCATACCAAATACACCATTATATGCTCTGCGTGTATCAATGAATCTGAATGTTTTCTTCAGCGGGAGTATCTTTAATATCTTGCTCGGCCTTCAATCAAATCGGTCTTCCGTTGCCAAAAGTAGTTGTTGATTCCGCTATTCTTCGCAAAAGCTTTTAGCTCTTACTTGCTAAATACCTTTTCACAAGTCGATTTCCTGTTGGCTTTTTCATCAATGAGCCTTATTAATTTATGTTCTGTCACTCTGTTGTATCCAATCAGACCCCCATCTTTACTTTATTACTGAATCTCTTCATAGTCTCTTTGACCACAATATGAAGCTACGGTGACGACTGATGTTTTTTATTCCTCTTGTTGGCGAGGTTGCATGCTGTATCTCCGGCAAAATCCATATTTTAGGACTGTCTGTAGTGGGACCCTTTAGTGGGCCATTTCAGGTAGATCATATCATCAGGAGCTAATATACCTCATAGATCCCACAATTTTGACCCATGCGGGCTTGATTATTCTTAGCAATTATGTTTTGGGTTGATTTAAGGCTTCACATTCTTCTCATTTTCCGGAAAAAATCCTGAAAGTGACTATTTAGCCAAATCTTTTAGTCTTTACGTACGGCAGCTTCAACTGCTAGATTGTATATTTGAAAGATGAATGAGTGCAGAATTGTTGGAGCTAAGAGAAAAGCACAAGTAATGTTTGACCTTTAACCATAAATCTACTGAAAAATGTTACAAAATCATGAGAAACTTCTGTTTGGACTGTCAAAGGGAAATTCGATTCAAGAATTCCTGCCAACCTTCCCCTGCAACTGACACGGGAAATATTTTACAAAGAGGCTACTTTTTCAAAGTTCAAGGGCTAACTTTTCAGTGAGTTTTCCTGTTCTCCCGAGCATTTTCATGACACCCGATGTGCTCCAATATTATTTTTCCTTGGCAAATTAAGCAGTTGGTTGTTCTAGCTTTCCCGGCTTTCTCGAGTTCCTGTCGTAATTTTACCTCTGTCTATTGTCTTTCTGTTTCTGTAACTGTATGTATTACAGTGCAGGAACCGACACGGTTATATATACACGGGAAGACAGAAGAATGATGATAATCAAACGCGTGACCCTTTGATTTGTGGTTTTTTGCTTGCAGTTCCTGTCAGAATCATAGCATGGTGAGTGTTCTAGCCGTTTAATATGTATTCATTGCTAGTAAAAGTCATATCATTGATAACTAAGGTAATATTGTCATTCTGTTTGATTGATAAATAGTATTTGGTAGAAAAGCTGTTGATTGAATTCGGCCGATTCGATTATGTTGATGTATTTAGAATTTCTAAATCGGACTATTTTGTGTAAAAAAAAATTGTATCTTTAATTTCTTTGTTATAGGCTTTATTATTGCTATAAGGTAAGTGTTCATTGCCTTCATGTTTTGAGCTATGGAAGGCCTGTTTGGCGTGTTTTGATGCCGTTCTAATCTCCTAATTCCATGAGGCAAGCCTTTAGTTTTAGCAATGTAGTTACCATTACTTTTATGGCATGGTATGGTATTTTCAGTGACTGTGTGAAAAGTTTTATCCAGCTGTATTTTATTTAAACCCACTTGGAATCCAGTGTTTATGTTCGTAGGCCTAAAAATTAGTATTGATTAAAACCTGAAGACTTCTCCATCACATATTTCCATTTAAGTTCTAGTTGACCGTATAGGACTGTACTGAGAGGGTTGTTTTCGTAGTTGAATTTTCTGTTTATTGACTTTGTCAGTGGTTAGGTATGAAAATTCTGTTTGTCCATTATCTTTAATGCATCTATACCTTTCACAGTTTGGACCGCTTAATACAGTCACTAAACTATTTGTGCTGTACTCTTGTTATCATGGTGGTTAAGTTAGTAAGGAAAGGAGATGACTGCTTTATTATGCCAAACCAATTGCTTAATTTATCAATGCTTTTTGGGTCTCCTTGCAACGAAGTATTCAAACATCCTCGTAAGACTATGGTATTTGTTTGCTTATGTTTTAGAATAATGGGATTATTTTGTAGTTATTAAGGACATATTCAATGAATTTGCATGTGCAGAAACCAAATTCACAGTTAATTTGGTATTTTATTATTTATCATATCGGGGTATTTGCCAAAATACCAGTCTTGGATCTAATTTTCAGAGGAGATATTACAGAACCATAAATCTGTTTTGCTTTCCTTTGGAATTTCGACCAAAGATGAAGACACCGATCTTCCTTCCTTGTACTGGTTACCAAAGTTACATAAATGACCATACAAACAACGATACATCACTGGATCTGCAAAATGTTCCACAAAACCTCTTTCTAAGCTTTTAACCTCCATCTTGACAGCCGTAAGAGTGGGACTTCAGAAATACTGTGATACTAGCTTTTCAAGAAGTGGTGTAAATGAAATGTGGATATTAAAAAACTCTAAAGATCTGCTTGACATCCTGAAATCTAGATCATTATTGCATTGCAACAGCATTAAAACATTTGACTTCTCCACACTTTATACTACCATTCCTCATGAACAACTGAAATCTCGGCTGAAAGATATAAATCATAGATGTTTCTCCCATAAGAACAGCGAACGAAGATATAAGTACATTGTCATAGGCAGAGAACAAGCATACCTTGTGAAATATGACTCAGAATCACAGAAAAAATACACAGAGGAAGAAGTGATAAAAATGTTTGAGTTTTTGATCGGCAATATATTTGTCCAGTTTGGAGGACTTGTTTTTCAACAGACCATTGGAATTCCAATGGGCACAAACTGTGCACCTCTTTTAGCCGATCTGTTTCTCCATTCTTATGAGGCTGAATTCATTGAAGGACTTCTTCAAAATAAAGACAAAAAA
>MJUU01054210.1:19149-31481 GCA_002080025.1 Modiolus philippinarum | reverse complement strand
ATGACTTCACTTTTCCAATAGTCAACTTCCCTTTTCTTTGTAGCAACATTCCAAAAGCACCAGCATATGGAGTTTACATCTCACAACTCATTCGCTACTCAAGGGCTTGTGGTCGTTACAGTGACTTCCTTGATAGAGCTCAGTTGCTTACAAATAGACTACTTAAGCAAGGGTACGTTACCAAAAACGTAAAGTCATCACTACAGAAGTTTTACGGTCGACATCACGATCTTGTGGATCGCTATGGGATATCTGTTTCCCAGATGACAACAGATCTTTCCCTCTGCAACTAAAGTTTGTTTTTCCTCTATCGGATTTGACTTTACTACCGGATGTGACATGTTCAGCACGGCGGGCGTCTTATAAGAGGCAGGAGATGCTTACTCTACCGGTACACCTGATCTCACCCATGGTTTCTATTGGGTCCGTGTTGTTCATCTGTATGTGTGTCTTCATTTTTCTTTTTTGTCCCGTACTTAAGTGGTGTCCTTGTTTCTTAGTGTGTCCGATGTTGCCATTGTCCATGGATTGTTCGTTCTTTTGATAGACGGTTCTGTTCTTACTTACTTTCCCTCGCCTTTCATACTCGGCATTGGTTTCCTGATCACCTGATTCTTTTTCATCATCATCTTCTTCTTTCTCTTCTTTTTCTTCTTATTCTTCTTCTCACTTCCAGGTGGCGAACCGGCTTCGAAATTCGAACGTATTTGGTTCTGCGAAAACTAGACGTTTGTAGGGTGGCACAGCTAATTTCCATCTCGTATTTACAGGTAAAAACACATTCACTTGTTTCATAAAAAAGTCAGCCCCTCCCTCTCTTCTTCCACAAGGTAATTAAGCAACTATGGTTTTCACCAGTCTCACTTCAACTCGTTATTGGCTGATTATTTCTAATCCCTTTGATGTATGGATTGCACCGTTTGATTCCTGATATATTTTTCTGTACAACTGTGTCAAAAACTTAACTTTGGGCGACCCTTCCCTTCCAATACACATTAATATTCATTTAATTTGGCCTTGTCCCATTTTCAGTAAAGGGGCATAAAAAGATAAGTGTTTTTGGCACAGTTGTACAGAAAATTATATCAGGAATCTAACGGTGCAATCCATACATCAAAGGGATAAGAAATAATCAGCCAATAATTCTAAAGATCTTCTTGGGCAGCTGTCCTCTGGCGGTCTTGCCCATTGCCACAGCATACAAACTTTTGATTTTTCTACTCTTTATAGGAGTTTCCGCGAATCCAATTAGTGACGTCACAAATTCTAATTAACATATGCAAATTAGCATTTTTGGTTGGCAAAGCGGAATAATTATCACTATATAGCATTGGGATAGAATTTTTAATCTTCGATAACTTTTGAATTGTATGCACGATTTTGGCTCTGTAAAATACATGTTAAACATTGAGATATTCATATTTTTTCTACCGATTTACTTTTCAATAAAAATATACAAATATTTTTTCATGTGAATTTCAAAAATATGAAAGTTCCGAAAAATTATATGGTTTACAAAATATGCCAATTCTACATGTATTAAAAATAAAAAGCTGAAAAATTTTACATCCTGTAAAAGTGTAAACATTCCGTAATTGAGATCAAAAAGAATTATCTATTTTTCTTAAATAACAAATTCACACTAGTTAATTGAAAATGACATTTTTGTGACCCTAATCAGTGACCACGATTTCTTGCCAACCAAAGGTAATTTTTCAAGCTGGTGACGTCACGGCGGAAACTCCTATACTACCCTGCCACACAATAAATTGAAAACAATAATTTCTGATTTGATACATCAATGTTTCTGCACTAAAAACAGAGAACACAGATACTCTTACTTAGTAGTAGGGAAAGACAAAACATATTTTGTAAAGAACCACACTGAGTCAAACGAGAAGTACACGGAGAATGACGTAATCAAGATGTTGGAATATTTTTGTCGAATTTGGAGGTCGCGTTTTTCAACAGACAATCGGGATTCCCATGGGAACTAACTGCGCACCGCTTTTAGCTGATCTCTTTCTTTTCTCGTATGAAGCCAAGTTTTTACAAGGGCTAACACAGAAAAAAACAAAAAATTTAGCCCAGTCCTTATTTCAGCTTCCGCTACATAGACGATGTACTTTGTCTTAATAACCCACAATTCAAGGAATATTTACACAAGATCTATCCCAATGAGCTTGAAATTAAAGAGACTACTGACACACCTACTTCAGCTTCGTACTTAGATCTGTTTATATACATTGATGAATATGGACGTTTGAAATCTAAGCTATATGACAAACGTGATGATTTTAACTTCCAATTGTGAATTCTCCTTTTCTGAGCAGCAATATACCTACCTCTCCAGCCTATGGAGTGTACATTTCACAGTTGATTCATTACAGTCGCGCATGTAGTTTATACAGCGATTTTTTTAATAGAGCAAAACACTGTCCCAAAAGTTGCTTAGTCAGGGATTTGTTCAGCCTTTGTTGCTTTCATCCCTTCAGAAATTTTATGGCCGTCACCATGATATCATTGACTGGTATGACGTGTCTGTGTCCCAAATGAAAACGGACTTTTTCAGCTAGATTTCACGTCTTCACGGATTTGACATAACCGGTTTTGACCCTGGATTGACTCACTGATAGTGTGACGGGTGCCGCTAGCGGAGCAGGACATGCTTACCCTTCCGGAGCACCTGATGTCACTCCCGATTTTCATGGGAGTTCACACTATGAGTGCCTTAGTTTTTAATGTCGTCTTTTTATTTCCGTGCATTGTAGCTGTCTCACGTCCTTGTTTTGTCTTTGTTTTTCTCTGTTGCCATTTTTGCCATGTCTTTGGATTTCGCTTTTTGTAGTCTTCGCTTCCCTTGTTCCTTCGGTATTCTACTGCCGTTGTTCCAATAACGAGTTGAAGTGAGACTGGTGAAAACCATTGTTGCTTACCTTGTGGAAGAAAAGAGGGAGGGACTGACATTTGTTTTATGAAACAAGTGTCTGTGGGTAAAAATTTGGTGTCATACAATTAAAACTATGCACATGAGGTTTGTGTTTATTTCCTCCCAGGTCATTCCTTCTTGGCAGTCGAGGTTACTGATGTAGGCAGTTTGTTCCAATCTCCGATTGTCCTTGGAAAGAATTGCCATACACGTCGTTGTCAGCTCTCTCCTGAAAGTAAGCGGTTTTCTTCCCGAGTTCTCCGGTCACTGGCTTGGAGGTACTCATGTCTATTTATGTCTTCTAGGCTAAAGATAGGCCATTATATGGCACAGATAACCGATTAATCTTCCTTTTTTCTTGTAAGGTCTTCCATTCTAGTTGCTTTATCACGTTTGTGACATAGCCAGGTCTATGGTCTTCTAATAATATGATATCCGCTTGAGATCATTTAGTTATTTTAGTTACTATATAGTGTATGGTAACAATGAGCTGTGTTTCGCATGATTTTCTTTTGCGAATTCGATCTGTGTTGAACATCAGTTAAGATACTGTTTTCCTGATAGTGGTCCATGATGTTACTATGGATTATATGTTCCGTGATTTTCAAAATTCACAGTAACTTCGGTATTTAGTTATTTGTTACCACTGGGTCGATGCCTCTGCTGGTGGACTGTTATTCCCCGGGGGTATTCACCAGCCCAGTAGTCAGTACTTCTGTGCTGACCCGAAAGCGGATTCTATTTGGAACCTTACAATATCTAATTTTGTAAATTTTGTTAAAAGTAAGGAGTATCTCCCTCATGCAAAGCTCTGTCCTTAGCTGATTTTGGCTTTCTATTTAGATCATACTTGGTAATTCGTTCTTTATTAGTTTTAAACATCTTTGACTTTATGGTCTTTAAAACGTTTAGATTTTATCTGCACTGAAGAGACATAAGTTGTCTGTCGAAATGCACATATGCTGAATCAAAATTCACAGTAAAGTAAGAAAGAACCGAGCCGTCAATCAAAAGAACGAACAATCCATGGACGACAATGGCAACAACGGACACACTAAGAAACGAAACAAGGACAACACTTAAGTACGGGACAAAAAAGAAAAATGAAGACACACATACATATGAACAACACGGACCCAATAAAAACCATGGGTGAGATCAGGTGTACCGGTAGAGTAAGCCTCGCCTGCTTCTTATAAGACACCCGCCGTGTTGAACATGTCAAAAGATCTGTTGTCATTTGGGAAACAGATATCCCATAGCAATCCACAAGATCGTGATTTTTGTAGTGATGACTTTAAGTTTTTCGTAACGTACCCTCGCTGAAGTAGTCTATTTGTAAGCAACTGAGCTCTATCAAGGAAGTCACTGTAACAACCACAAGCCCTTGAGTAGCGAATGAGTTGTGAGATGTAAACTCTATATGCTGGTGCTTTTGGAATGTTGCTACAAAGGAAAGGGAAGTTGACTATTGGAAAAGTGAAGTCATCGCGTTTGTCATACAGGCTAGTTTGTAATGTACCTCTGTTGTCAATTTCAAGATGAAGGTCAAGGAGCGAAGCCGATGTGGAAGTATCTGTAGTATCCTTAATTTCAAGCTCTTTTGGACAAATAAGATGAAGAAAATTACCAAAGCGAGGGTTGTTTAGTGATAAAATATCATCTATATAACGGAAGCTGAAATTAAAGGACTGGGCCAGTTTTTTGTCTTTATTTTGAAGAAGCCCTTCAATGAATTCAGCCTCATAAGAATGGAGAAACAGATCGGCTAAAAGAGGTGTACAGTTTGTGCCCATTGGAATTCCAATGGTCTGTTGAAAAACAAGTCCCCCATCTGGACAAATATATTGTCGATCAAAAACTCTAACACTTTTATCACTTCTTCCTCTGTGTATTTTTTCTGCGATTCTGAGTCATATTTCACAAAGTATGCTTGTTCTCTGCCTATGACAATGTACTTATATCTTCATTCGCTGTTCTTATGGGAGAAACATCTATGATTTATATCTTTCAGCCGAGATTTCAGTTGTTCATAAAGAATGGTAGTATAAGGTAACTTCGGTATTTAGTTACTTGTTACCACTGGGTCGATGCCTCTGCTGGTGGACAGTTAGTCCTCGAGGGTATTCACCAGCCCAGTAGTCAGTACTTCGGTGCTGACCCGAAAGCCGATTCTATTTGGAACCTTGCAATATCTAATTTTTGTAAATTTTGTTGAAACTAAGGAGTATCTCCCTCATGCAAAGCTCTGTCCTTAGATGATTTTGGCTTTCTATTTAGATCATATTTGGTAATTTGTTCTCTATCAGTTTTTAAACATCTTTGACTTTATGGTCTTCCAAACGTTTAGATTTTATCTGCACTGAAGAGACATAAGTTGTCGAAATTCGCATATGCAGAATCAAAATTCACAGTTACTTCGTAATTTAGTTATTTGCGAGTGATTGATGTTAGGGGAAATGGTCTAATTTTGTTGCAATTTGTCTTTCGTCCTGTCTTAACAGGGGTGCGATATTGGCGTCTTTCTTATCCTGAGGTACTTCCCTTGTGTCCAGCGATTTCTGAAATATTGATGTTAGTATGGGTGCTACTTCTTCTGCTGTTGATTTTAGGAGAACTGATGGTTTTTTTTATTTGTTCCTGTGGCCTTGTGTTGTTTTAGGGTTTTAATCACTGAACTACGCATTTGGTACATATTTTGATGTTATTCATTATGGTAAAAGGGCTTGGTGCCTTGTTTGGGGAATACTGTTGGTTTTCCTCGGCTAAAACCAACTGGAATTTCAGCTTTGCTTTTGTTGTCACTTTGTAGAAATCACATTTTGTTCTTAAGTGATGCTACTCCAATCCATTCTTGATCCTAACTTTCGATGTATGACCAAAATCTTCAGGATTTTCTTTATAATCTGTGCTTACTTACTCCATATATTCCTTGTTAGCCTTTCTGGTCTAAAATTGGGATCGTTTTAAGGGCTTGTATCTGTCTAGGTCTCTTTTCTTTTTTTTTTTNNTGGGGGGGGGGGGGTCCTTGTTTTATAGGCTTTGAGTTTTTTATTTATTTTCCGTCTGATCTTGGGGTTGATGCATGGAAGGCTGTGTCACCTTTGTAACTCTTTTATCTATAGTAGTATGGATTGCCGTCTTGAAAGCATTCTACATTGCGTAAATATCACTAGAATGTTTCTCCAAAGTTCCTTATATCCCATTTGATGTTATATATTTCTGCTTTCCTCCAAAGGTAAATATCCTTTTTAATTAGTTTTGTTTTTTTAATAACTGTCAGATTTAAAAGGACGATGTCGGGATCGCTGTTTCCTGTAGATTTAGAGGTTTGCACCTAAGATTGAATGCGGGTAGTAGAATAAGCATTATTCTAGAATATTGTCTTTTCTGATAATAAAATCAACTATTTGTTCTAAGCCGTTCTCTGCCATTATGCCTAGTAGGGTTTGGTTGACTTTTTGGGGTATTGGTTGCCGATTATGGATTGGTCATTCCAGTTAATATCGGTCGGTTGAAATCAACCCCTAATAATATGGTGCCCTTTTGTTGTGTCTTTCTGGTGGCGTTTATTTCATCGCTCCAAGGTAATCATCATCTATTTTGTCAGGTGGTATCAATGGTCGATAAAATGCACCAATAAATATTTTCTTGTTTCCTTCTGTGCAGATTATTCCAGTCACCAGCTCAATTTGTGTTTAATTTTTGTTATGTTACCCAACTGTAGGTGCAGTTTGGCTGCACTAATTACTATCCCATGTGGATCATTCGGTCGGTCTCTGCGTTCGACATCGTATTTACGAAAGATATGGAGTAAATGAACATCGTATGTTAACTCCAACTGCAATAATTTTAATGAGCTGTATGGTCATTTCGGAAATTAATTCCTCATCGGCAACACTAAAACCTAAACATAGGAAATCCATAATTTCATTAATGTTTGAAATGCATAAAACCAAACGAAATCCGAATATTCAGTAATCAAATATAGCTGAGGAAAAAACTACGATGGAGTGAGTTAAACCTTAGATTTTAGAATTTACATAAATTTAGATAACAGTAATTGAACAAATTGTACACATGAGACATTATCTTATGTACAAGTACACCATATCTAAGAAAAATAAAGAGTAGACATTTCTAACACGGGGAATTGTTTTACCAACTCCACACTGCATTAAAAGACAAACTCCTGTATTAAATATTTCACGAAAGGATATGGAGTAAATAAACATGAGACCATAACACATAATAATGTTAACTCCAACTGCAATAATTTTAATGAGCTGTATGGCCATTTCATCAGCAGCACTAGAACCTGGATCTGATGACGCTATCAATGCTTCCCTTTTTTTCTTCAGCTTTAAAAGTTGATATTTAAAAGTCCAAGGTGCTTCTTTACTGTCGATTACACTGTCAATGGGTTTGTCGAAATATTGAGTGATGTAGTATATCTATTGTGTGACTCTGAAATGTGGTATATTATTGTGGGTGAACGGTTTTTCTTTGGAACATGATGGGCAGGTCCATGATTCATCGCTTTTTCAAAGGCTGCTTAATTCCAGTGTTGGCATACCAATACATAGTCTGTGTGTCCACTGGTCGCAACCATCGCATGCTATTGATTCTGTTTTACGCGATTTTTGGCATATTTTGCATGTAAACCTGGGTCTTTTGGGTTCCGGGTTTTGTTCGGTGCAGCTTATAATTTGTATCAGTATTTGTTTGCTCAGTTACCGTTAGCCACTGGACTGAACCGGCACTTGAACCTCAAATTGAATTTATGGGGATTTCAGTATTGGAGATTATCACCTAGGTGTATTTTTTAATGAATTTTTCATTTTTGTATATGTATATGAAAATTTACTAAAAAAAATATGTACCGTTGTTAATGTTATTATTATTATTATTAATTTATCTTTTATTTTTTTACATGTCTCATCAGTGCAGATAAAGCAAAAACATTTGGAGTCCATTAACCGAAAGTGTGTAAAAGCTGATAGAGAAAATAAACCAAAAGGATCTAGATAGAAAGCCAAAATTCAGCTAATTACAGAGCTATGCATAACAAAATTTTGTTAAATTTAAATATTACAAGTTTTAATAAAATGACAAAATTTCCAGTCAACAATTATTGGTTAGATATGGAAAACGTGAGGGTGTATATAGTGACTTTTATTAAATATTGTACTTCACTGGATAATCCATTGGAGGTGTTCCATAATTGGAAGGAATTACAATCAAAAGAAAGAAGAAGCCTTGTCAACATATATTTGTTCCGTATAACAAAAGTTTGGAACAAATATGATAAACATTGGCATACCATTTCTTCCATTTGGTACATCTGCTATATAACGTTTATTCCGTAACGAACAAATGCTATAATATTTGTTCCGTTGGAAGAAATATTCAATATAGTTTATCATTATTGAGGAACAAATATCATCTAAAGTGGACAAAAATGGCTGATCTTTTAATATTAACTATTAATTAACAATTGATGTATTGATATTTATAATTCTTGCTTATTTCTTTATCTAGAATTCTTTTATAAATGTTTATAATTCATTTATTAATACTGACAAATCATTTATTAATATTAACAAATCATTTATCAATATATTTATCATTCAGTTTTTGATATCAATAATTCTTTTTCCATTTATCAATGAATTATAAATATCAACAATTGAATTATAAATAAGTAAAATTGAATTGGTAATATTAGCAGAGACATATAAATACAATTTAATTATATGTCTCTGATATTGTTATTAATATTAATAAATCGGGTATTTTTGTCCACTTTGGCTTGCCATACATGACAAGCCTTTGTTAGCGTGCTTCCAGACGTTTTTCATTTCTATCTGCACTGATTAGACATTGCAATCTGCAGAACAAAAAAATACTGCAATTTCGGTTTTATTTGTTTTTAACAGAGAGACATAAAATGTCTCTGTGATGATTCCGGAATTAATCACATGTTTTCCCAGCTTTGATTTTTAAAGTATGTTGTGTCATCAACTTCCGCTCATAAGTGCAGACGATGATCACACATGGATTTCGAGTTTCATCATTCTCATTCTGCCGAATTTGACCTTGGTGATAGATCATAACATTTCAGTAAGTATTTCCCCACTATCGTCCAACTTTTGCCTTATTTACACTATGATTTGAAAAGCAAACAGATCGCCATTCTTTACTTCTACTGCATGTATTGACAATTTCAATTGACCACCTTCAACAAGTCGTTGAAGAAACCGTCATTTCTCTTCACATTTGCAAGAAGCAAGTATTGTGTGAAATTGTAAATAATCAAATAAGTGCAAAGTGTGAAAACTATTTTTGTGTTTTTCTTTTTAGCATAAAATTATGTACATGAAACTGTAATTTAGTTACTTTATGTAACTTTAGGCTGAAATTGCTGATTTGCATGTAAATGAATCAGCAGAGTCGCTCATAACAATGCTGACTGGTAAGCTGTTCCATAATTTAATTGGGCATGGAAAGAAGGATTGCTGTCTGATTTGAAGCGGGCATTGAGGAATTTGAAATGAGAGTGCATGCATATTTCGGGACTATCTGAGTGATGGTATGAGCCTTTGTGTTTTACTGATTACAACACGTTGGATATTGATCTTATATAGCAGTGCAAGTTTGCATCTGATCTTCTGTCGGCTAGGCATCTCTGGTTTAAGTTGTGTATCACACTGGAGACACTAGACGATGTGTTACGAATCTAGCCGGCCTTCTTTGAACCATTTCTATTTTACATGTATCAATGTCATCTTTTATGTATGGATCCCAGACTGATAATCAGGGGACAACTCCTTTAACTGGAGCTAGATCAAAAACAAGACGGGCTTGAGGATGCATTGAATTTATTGTTTATAGATCTTGTATAAAAGTCCTCAGGGTAACCATGGGGGCTTGTTACAAAATAATACTGGGGTAATAATAGCTTCAACTAACTACTGGTGAGTTGAAGCTTTTAATATTATTTTATAACAAGCCCCTGTGTGGATTACTGCAGTTTTTGTACCTTGCTCAAATTTAAAACTGTAATATAATATTATAATAAAATATAATAGAGTCATCATCATGATGAACTGGAAAACATTTAGCTACTAACATACACTTCCTTACATTATGACAATTTATTTGCAAATTCCTCCAAGATGATTAAAAAATTCTTTTCTGAGCATTGTCAATTAATAGATCACCATGTGGAGAATCGGAGATTTCATTTAGTACATGTATATCCTCCTTAAAGATTTTACCTAGCTAGTATGTTCAGACGAAATATTTAGATTTTTCAGTGTTTACCAACTACTGGATCTTTACAAATGCCGTGGACATTACAGCTAGTAGTGACAAAAATTTTAGGTTTGTCTCTGCTTTGAGAAATAATATGACCTATCAGTGGCTGATCCAGACTTTCTGCTAAGGGGGCCCGACCCAAAATTTTTCCATAAGGGGGCCTGGAACACAATTTTTAGTTCGCCTCAACGAAGTTGGAGTACATGTACCCCCGGCGTCCGCGTCTTCGTCCGCATCCGTATTTAGGTATATATCTTAGTAACTATGCAGGGTAGGGTCATCAAATTTTGCATGGGCTATCTCACAGCCTCCAAGAAAATTAGGTCTCTCTGACCTATATTTTCCACTTGAGTGGCTTGCATTTAAATTTACATCAAAGGTCATATCCAGTGATTTAGCTAGCGCTCGTCACTTTCGCCATTGACGAATCTTTTTTGAAAGTGGCGATTTTTTTAAGCCTGCAATTCGTCACTTGAAATTTCAAAAATTGCCAAATATTAAAGTATTATGTCCATAATCTTTCTCACTGTAATCTAATTGTCCAAACTGACACTTTAATTACACCTGTAATGCTAATTAAAGGATTAGTTCAGTTGTAAACAAACACCGCCGTCGGTGATTTGTTTACCTGTGTTCCTGGCCTGTTATCATTAATTACCGGTCAATCAGAGGTAACCTGCTCACCTGTATGGCAATTAACTATCATTTAAATCTTTTTTTTTCAGCATAATTTTCATACTTAACACGTCAAACTTCCCCTTTGAATTTTTGTTAAAAGATCACGTTTTTGAAAGTTGGGTTATTTCCCTTTATTGATGTCTTTAAAATGAATCTATTTTTTTAGAATTGAACCTATGCTGATATTTGCTTTGGTAATTATAACAGAAAATTCATATTTTACCACTATTAAAGCTTAAAAAGTGTTTATGAACAACATCTGTTTGATATTTTGCTAAATAATTTCTTTTATAATACAAATTTATAGAAAGTTTTATGTGTAATAAGTTATAGAAAGTTTAACTTTTTAAGGACTATTACACAAACATTACCTCTTCAAATCTTTGAAGAGGTATGTTGCCACTTCTAGTAGATAAGTTAATTAAATTCAAATACATAGCTAAAATTCCTTAAATGTAATAGGAAGCAGAAAGAGCATTATAAATCTGGAAAAATGATGTGCATATTTAAATACAACCAAATACATAAAATTATAAATAATAAAATTAGTATCTCATACTACACATTGCGCCACGAAATTTATACGCAAAAGTGACTAATGGTCTCAAAATTCTAGCTAAATCCCTGCATATCTCAGTAACTATACATAGTGTGATCATCTAACTGTGCATATGCATGCATCTCTGATGGTAGGTCAGCATCCAGGCAAAATTAGGTTTTTTTTGACCTACATACTTTTTCAGGTAGGAACTAATATATTGTTGCAACTTGATTATCCTATTATAAAATGTTCTAGAGGGTAAAATTTTACAAAAATTCCTCCTCAAAGGATAAAATTTCACAAGAATTATATCCAAATAAAACAGCATAATCTCAAAGATTTCTTTTTATGCCCCCGGGAAACAAAATTTCGAGGGGCATATAGTTTTTGGTCTGTCTGTCTGTTTGTTTGTCTGTTTGTCAACAAATGATAGGGCTCTCATATTTTGCGTGTGTATTCCTTGTGGCAAGACCTTTCAAAAGATACAAAAATTTTTGACCTCGTGACCTTGACCTTGACATGTGATGGATTTTTTGTGAAAAAAATAATAAACTTTAACATTGGGTATATCTTTTGAATGGTAAGTGATATGACTTTCATATTTTGCATGTGCATTCCTTGTGGCAAGACCTTTTAATTGGTACCAGAATAGTTGACCTTGTGACCTTGACCTTGGCCTGTGAACAACTGCATAAAAACTTTAACATTGAGCATATTTTTTGAATGGTAAGTGATAGATCTTTCATACTTTGCATGTGTATTCCTTGTGGAGAGACCTTTCAGTTGGTACCAGAATATTTGACCTTGTGACCTTGACCTTGGCATGTGACTGTCCGGTAAAATTTCACCAAAAAATGAAATTAT
>MJUU01054210.1:7476-18489 GCA_002080025.1 Modiolus philippinarum | reverse complement strand
ATATATATATATAGAAATTAAACTCATTTATGATGAAATGTTTCTTGATATCTATAGAATTTTTTTTTGGTAAAAAAGATTATTTAAATCATTCAGCATATTTTCTTCATTTATTCACTTTCGTTTTACAGGTATTTATTTTGGGTCGTTTTAACCTGGATATGGGATGTTGTCTCCTTGACATTTACCCCATTTCCTTTCTTTTTCATATATGTATTATATATATCAATGATGAGGGATGTTACTAAAAATATCTATTATTTCATTTCTTCTTTTCTGTGTATTCCTCCACTTTTGGGGAACCAGTATTGATGATGCCTGGTGTAATTAAAGTACTGATAACACTGATAAACAGAGCACAATGAGTTGGCTATAAATGTTCCAAAAAGGGGGGGGGGTGAAAATTGTTTTCTTAACAATGCTTGGATAATGATTGGAAGGGTTCATTTGGGTGANATTTTTTTTCTTTGAATTTCTATGGATGTAAAGTTTTAGTTGATAGTACATATTTTGCATAGCTCTTACGGTTTTTTATCATTAAGTAATCAAAAGGGTTGATTTTTCTCTATTTTGTTTCTAGCTAATAACTGTGTCTAGCTTCTTTTTGTGTCCATCTAATTATTGTGTCAAGCTCTTTACTGTGTCCACATTCACTTTAAACTACTTTTGTTGAAATTTTAGTGGTTGACATGCTGCGGTCGTATTATGCTGCGCTTGGCGTAGCCCTTTATTAAAGACTATTTTTCTAAAGAAAAATAACATCTGATTGTCAATTTATTATGCTAAAATTTTTATTTAATAAATAAAATATGAACCGCAACGTTTGGTTTTCATATTTTCTAATTTTTTTCTCAATATAATTTGTCAATTTTTTACAGAAAATAAATTATATATATATTAATTTGGTGTAATGACACATTCTGAAGAACATGTGGCATTTTTCTGTAGAAATAAAAACTTACCACAAGTTTTTGTCTTGTCCATAGAGGTATCCTATGGATAGAATTTCAGTGTATTTTGTTTCTTTGTAGGATAATTTTATCCTTTTCATAAAATATTATCCTCTTGGAGGAAACTATTTCGTGAAGAGGAAAAAATATCATGAAAAATTTTATCCAGTAGGATAAAAAATCTACTTAAATTCTATCCATGGGATACTTTTTCAGGTAGGAACTAATATATTGTTACATATGAAGATATATGGTTGCTGCCAGAAATTTTGAAGAGGAAATATTACATTCATGAATATTTTCTAGAAAAAACGGGGGACGAACATTGTCAGCACATTTCATCTTAAACAGATACTTGGATTTTGATGAAATGTTACACAGTTGTAGTATACCACCTGAAGATGTGAATGAAGTAATATGGTTGCTGTCCCAAGTTTTCAAGAGGAGATAATTCTTCTTTGAATATTTTCTGGAAAAGGGGGAGGTATATCATTGTGTCCATACTTGTATTGTGTCCACATGTACTGTGTCCACATGTACTGTGTCCACACACATTTAAGTTTACACTTGCCATATTGATTCAGGGTTCAGTTAGCGGGGGTTATAACTGGCTGACATTTGGGCACAGCTCTAGTTGCCGTTAGTGTTAGAATATCTTTAATCATGCTTAATATGATTATTTCAGAATAACAAGTTTTGGTATGTACAGAACATTAACTATGACAAAAGATTAATACAATTTTATTTTGATTTGATTTTCCTGGCCAAAATAAAGAAAACACCTATAAATAGCCAGCAGAAATATACTGGATTAACATTTTAAATGAATGCATACAATACAATACAATACAATTCTTATCAAGAGCATTTTTCGTTTTGACAGATATCCTCTAGTTTATAAAGCTACTGGTAATTTAAATACTAACAAGCAACAAATCTGAAATGAAAACTTATCTAATAAACTCTCAGTTATGGTATTTTTTTATATTATGAACAAGAGAAATGCAACACTAACATGTATGAAATTCAGATGAAAATATGTTGAAACATATTGAAATCTAAACACATTTGGTAATCACGGAGACAAAATTAGAAAAAAATGAAAATTTATGAATTTTATTTTCAATTCTCAAAAAATATTTTTTCACCCAAAAATGCAAAAAAGGTGAAATACAATAAAAACGTATACCTTTTGCACTCCTTCCTGTAAGACTACCGCTTCAATAGCCATATACAGTAGAATCTTGAAATAAGTTTAGTCTAAGGCAGCAATTCTTTTACTTTTGCTTTCTACACATTCAATAAAAGTAATTGCTGTCATTTTAAAGAGACCTTTTTTGGTGGCAAAATTTTTTTTTATTAATATCTGGAATTTGAAAATCATATAAGAGGAATTGATGAGGCTGAAATAATATGGGAAATTAGCATCATAAAAAGTGAGGGTTTCTTCTGTTATTAAGTACAAAATTAATGCAATTAGTTTTAATGGTAGATTAAATCATGGTATGGGGAAATAACTCAGTTTTCTGCACAAAACACTTGTTTGGATTGGAATGAATAAAACAAAAGATCATAAATAGAAGTAAAATATCCATGTTATCATGAAACTGGGCTCCTTTTATAAAATACTTCAAAGTGCATACATCTAGCATGTCAAGGTTTTGAATGGCATCTTAAAAATATTAAAATAAATGTCATATTTATGCAGTTTTCCTAACATTGTGATTTTTTATAAAATTTTGATGTAAGTCTTATGTGTGAAAATGTGAAAATTCATCTAGAAAAAATTGAATTTTTTCAGCAATGTACATTGTGTATTGGCAACATATTTTTTTTAATTTATGCATGCTTATGATCATTATTCTCCTATAATTGGGTCTACCAGTTTCTATGTGGAAGTTTAGCAATTTATAGTCTTTTAGTGCCAATTCTCATGCACCTAAAGTACAGTAGTATACGCTTCATGGTGATTTCTGAACAGAATTTACGACTCCTAAGATAGGGGTGTTTCAGTGAACTATAAATAAAAAATCTTAAGGTGAAAGTTTTCAAAACTTTTTCTTGAAATATATTAGTACATAATTGTTTCATACTGCAAATTTAAAGAAAATTGAATGTGTGGAAAATGTTTTGGTCATCCCTGGTGTACTACCTTTAACCTAGATACAGCCAGTCTTCCATTAGTAAAGTTTGAAATTAGCACAACAAATGAATTAAAGAAATAAAAATGAAACATCACTTCATTTTTCATAAAAATATTATGAATTATTAGGACCTAGATAAAAATAAAGTAAATAAATGCTGTCACACTGATATTTTCCCATTAAGATCAAATTTAATGAGGTTAAGTCAGATTAGCATTACTTATAGAATTCAGATAAAGGTAAAGGTCATGTAAAGATAAAGATTTTACCTTATCTATTCTCAGGACCATCTCATTCAACATGGCACAACTTTTGAAGAAGGTGTTTTCCAAGTACCTAGTAGTTACCAATACTGTAACATGTGGCTGTCTACTAGGGGCTGGAGACCTTATAACTCAGAATATAGAACAAAGGTTTATGAACAGAAGGAAACCTGGATGTAAAGGTGTGAAGATTGATTGGGAAAGGACAGGTAAACATAGCTTGAAGCTCATAGAGTATGGAAAGATAAGAATGTCTTAAATATTTGGCATATCTTTTGAATGGAAAGTGGCAGGACTTTTGTATTTCATATGTCTATTACTTGTGGCAAGCATTTACAGTTCTAACCTTAACTTTGGCATTGACAGTTTCAGTGAAAAACTAAAATTGATTCTTAGATTTTTGGATTATTTCCCTTAAAAAATTAGAAATTTGTTATGCTTATGAAAACAAAGAGTTTTTGAAGAAGAAGAAAAAGAAATGGTATTCAAGTTCCAAAATCTTTTTGGTAGAGACTAAAAAATTAATTTTTTTGCTAGAAAAAGAATTGAATGCAAAAATATGCACCCAATTCAGTAGAGCACCTCCTACAATTCCTGAAACGTACAGAGATGTGTTTTTTTTGCACTGATATCATAGGAATTGCTATTTCCTACAATATCAAATATCAGAATATAACAATATTGCCAATTTTCGCTGCTTTTACCTCAAAATTATATGCTGGGAATTTCAAAGTTTAAAAAAAAATCACATATTTTGGACCGAGTTGGCTCCATTTTTTGGCAACAGAATTCAACACTTTATCCCTTATACCCCAAATAGCTTTATAATAATGCTTCGATGTCATATCTATCACAGAATGAAAGAGACAATCCCTCAGGCGCATCCATCATGTCTACATCCGATCTAGAAGTCCAAAATCGTAAAAAATGCCAATTTCGAGGACCAAGAATTACAAAACCCTTCACCCAGAGTATGTTTATGCCTTAGTGTTACTTCTAGATTACTGTGAACTACATATAAGAAAGTATAAAAACTTGAGAAGATGTCACTTGTTCAAATCTTGCAAAATAGCTGTAGTGTTTCTTGTTCATTAAAACCTGAAAGATCTGGACAATTCAAACATAGGAAAACCTGTTACTTGAGATGTTTTTCCTTAAGGACAAAAGTCATTGGAACTATTTATAATTTGGTTGTTATGATTAAGTTCAAAATAGTAATTTTATATAGAATATATACTGAGATATTATAAATATGAATATTTTTGCAGGTAGAATGATATGTATGGGAGTTACCTTTGGACCCTTAACACATGCATGGTAAAATATATTCTTTGAATATTATTTTTCCAGGTAGAATGGTGTGTATGGGACTTGCCTTTGGACCTCTAACACATGTATGGTACAATGTCATCATTGAACGTTTTATTACTGGTGTTGGAAACAAAATGGTATTCAAGAAGATATTGGCAGATCAGTTTGTAGCTGGCCCAATATTTTGTTCGTCATTCTTTTTTGGTGAGTATTTTTTTATCCTGCGACACGAAGTGGCGAGGTATTATGTGATACCCCCAGTCGTGTGTCCATCCGTCCGTCCGTCCCCCGAAGGTTTCCGCCTCATAACTTAAGAACAAAATAAGGTCTTCAAACTTGGTATGTAAGTTGTTTACCACAAAACACAGGTCAAGGTCAATTTTGGATTCAGAGGTCCAAGGGGTTCTGGAGTTACGCCCTTTGAACTTTGAAATTTTGTGAATTTTAGGGTTTCCGATTGATTACTTATGAACGAAATAACACAAGGTCTTCAAACTTGGTATGTAAGTTATTAACCATAAAAGTCAGGTCAAGTTCGAGTTTGGGTTCAGAGGTCTAAGGGGGTTCTGGAGTTATGCCCTTTGAAATTTTGCGAATTTTTTGGGTTTCCGACTGATAACTTGTGAACGAAGTAACACAAGGTCTCCAAACTTGATATGTAAGTTGTTTACCACAAAACACAGGTCAAGTTCGATTTTGGGTTCAGAGGTCCATGGGGTTCTGGGGTTATGCCTCTTGAAACTTTGGAAATTTTGCGAATTTTACGGTTTGTACCCATAACTTGTGAATAAAATAACATACTGTTTTCAAACTTAGTATGTGAATTGTTCACCACAAAACACAGGCCAAGTATGATTTTGGGTTCAGCTTTACACTTAGTTCTGGAGTTATGTCCCTTTTAACTTAGAAATTATGTGAAATGTGGCAGGATATCATGTAATGCACAATTACTATTTTTTATAATGCATGACAAAAAGTATGTAGCGAAGGTTAATGATGCAAAGACATTATATTTCTACAAAATATACAAAGGGATATTAACATGATATGCCTTTCCAATATTTAATTGTCATTTCTCCCAAAGAAATTGAGGTAGAGATGTAATTGTTCACACCTTTGTCTGTCATTATCAACTGAGCTTTTAGCTCAAGAGCTCATAACTCAATGTGATACATAAATCATCTTTTGGTCAATGTAAACATGATGCAGGGTAATTTTTAAGACTTGCACTTCATGCCTAACTGACTCTGATTCATATTTTTTGTCATACTTGATCCAAAATAGGTCAGGGACATAGAATGTAGTTTGAAACTTTGACATATATTTCTTGCATAGTAGTAACTGATTCATGTCAAACATTTAATGGTCCTCGGTCAGTACATTCCTCTTTGAGAGCAATTTAAAATTGAGTTTTGTAAGTTTGCACACATTTTCTAAGTGACTGATTTGGTTAATATTTGCATTATGTCTAGATTTTAAATAACATGAAATTAAACTGGAGAATATGTGGCTTATATGGAGTAATGGATATTGGTGGTTACTTTATGCATGATCTTCAACTGGTATTAAGACAAGCTGAAACATAAAATTAAATGTTTTAAATGTTTTAAGCTGAACATCATTATACACAATATTTTCGTTTGATCCACACACTCACACAGGATGCTTTTTTAACCATCAAAAAGTAAATTTATAGACAAACTGAAAAGCTGCTTTAAACATGAATCGATATGATCCTTTATCCGTTTCAGTAATGGGGTTATTTGAAGGAAGAGGAACTAAAGGTGCTGTAGAGGAAGTCAAAGAAAATTTTCTTCCTGTGTATTTGGTATGTACAATTGTAGCTAAACAGCACGTTCAATGTTCTAAAAGCAGATTTATCACCCTTTAGATAATTTTTTATTCACTAATAAGATTAGAAAGGTTTTATTTACACATATTTTTGTCCCCTGTGTAATACAGAGCAATGGACACAGTAAAACCAGTGTCTGTATGCATGTCTTTGTTTCCATCTTACAAGAACAATCAAGACTACAGTTCTCATGTGATTTTAGTCAAATTTATATCAAAGATTTGAACCACAAATACCTAGAGCAAGTTCAAAATCCAGTACTTGTTGATGAGTTTTATCCTTTGTACATGTAGAATAGAAAGTGGTTTAGGACATGTGAATTCTTTACTATTTTTTTTATTATAAAACTTAAGAAAATTACGAAGTTTGACATACATATATATATACAAGTTTTCTGTTTACACTGGGTTCAATTTAGACAGGTTTCACTTTAACTGTGATTTGTTAGACATTATTCTCAGACATCAAACAACTGCTATTTATAACGAGATCTCAGTAACACTATAACATAACACAATAGAAAGAAAAAAGGAAAATTATGAAGAAATAGAAAATGTAGAAAAAATGATTAACAGGCAGACAAAAAATGTTTTAACTTGCAGATTTCAGTCAGACACACAATGATGGAGTGAACTAAAATTTTGTATGGGTCTTCATAACTTGTACATTTACACATGGAATTGTTTTGTTTTAGGCATTTAGCTTGTTTCTGTCTTATCATCTGCATAAAAATTTATCTCATAATGGCTCCAAATATAATAGAAATTTTCATTTTATAAGAAGAAAGCCTTACATGACACAAATCTCTGTTATGATGATAACTCCATGTAGAGCAAATAAACATTTTCCTCCAAAAAGAGATGGACTGTAGGTCTTTGCCCCTACAATCCAATGATGTGAATGTTATATGCAAATCCTATTTCCAAATAGTGTATAATCATACATTTTCTATAGGTTGACTGGTGTTTTTGGCCTCCAGCTCAGTTCATCAATTTTAAATTTGTACCAGTAGAATTCAGAGTTGGCTATGTGTGCACAATGACTTTATGCTGGAACACATTTTTATCATACATGAAACATAGGGTAAGTGACTACAATATTCAACATTCATTGTTATAGAATATCAAATCACAATTAATGATCATATTAAAAGATATTTCGATGAAGTCAGTTTGTCTGATTCAGATTTCAGATTCAATATTTATCAGATCTCATTTATGAAGGCAAAAAACATTCAAAATAAGCAAAACAGTTGCATAAAATATTGATTACAAATAAAATATAAAACTCACAGAGTTATGATAGACGATTCAACAATCTATATAAATTTATATAACATATGGTATAAGTTTCTAATAATCTCATTGGCTAATATACTCACGTGATTTTAAGAATATTTAGTATATTTCAGCATTGTTTCTAATTTTAGGTATATTGACGCTATGTTTCTATTATTAAGTATATTGACGCTATGTTTCTATTTTTGGTTTTATTGACGCTATATGTCTGGTTGGACTTTAGACTGTAGTTTTTCACTGAGAAGGGTCTTAAAAAATTTTTTTTTAATTATTGGAAAACGCTGTACACGTTAATTAGGAGTTTCCGCCGGGGTAATAAAAGGGGATATTAAAATGCTTTTTACATAGCAACCACTGAAATCAAAGAAAAATATATTTAAATATATTTAACAGTTTTCACATGTTAATTTTATTGCACATTTCATGTAAACACGCTAATAAAAAGGCTTACTTGTTTTTTTATTTGCAAATATAAAAGAAATGTCGGCATTTACTTGTATATATCCTACGAGCACTCATGTAACCCATTTAAAATGACGACAGATCCACACGCGCCTTCAGATAAAGGTTCTATTTCTAATTAAATTTCAATTCTATTGACAAAATTTTCCTCCACAAAAATATAATGAGATACCATAAAACTACATATGTAATATAAAAATGATGGACTTTTTACTCTGTCAATATGTTAAATATGGACCTGTTAGGAATATATTGACCTCGGACTTCGTCCTCGGTCAATATAAACCTAACAGGTCCATATTTAACATATTGACTTCGTAAAAAGTCCCTAATTGATAAATAATACCACTCTAGATGCCATTAGTTCAACAATTTGTCCATGTAAAAAAAGCTATATACAACAGTTTGAGATAGTGTGACAATTACACAGATACATAGGTACATGAAGTGGATATCTGAGATACACAGTTACAAGATTAAGAGTACCTCTTATCATTCTTTTTCTCACATTACTGACTCCACTATGTAGTTCAATTTAAGATCATTACTCTTATGCAGAAAATTGAATAAAAAGGCATTTCACATTCAAAAAATACAAATGGGAGTAATTACTAAATTACGGAACACAATTGCCAAGAGCCAAAGTCCAAGAGGCAAAAAGACAAAGCAGGTGGGAATAACAATTATAATATAGATTGCGGTGAAAGATTGAAATTTCTCGGTGACATAAAAGTGATATTACTGTGAAATTATTTTCCATAATTTCACTATAGGAAGTGAGTCACAATAGACGTTGTCAACGTTGTTGTTACGTAAATGTCGCAGCAGATTAACATAGAAAACTTAGTTCATGCAATGAATCTTTAATTAAACCACTATATTTAATGTGAGAAGGTATATATAATTAAAACAATAACTAATCCCAGGTTCTGATTATCGAAAATATTCAACTCATCATTGAAAAACGCTGTAATTCACTCATGCTCTGCGCTCATTCGTGAATTACTGAGTTATTCGATCATTCGTTGAATATTTTTCAATAATCAGAATCTCGGATTAGTTATAGTATAAATATCCATTACTGGGCCAATACTGGCTAAGATTATAAAGTAAAGCAATATTACTCTATCTTGAAATAATCCAAAAACAGCCACTTACACACTCAGATAATCCAAATTACAACCCGATCTCACACACTCATTTAAATTATCCAATTCAAAAGCTTTGTAATACAAAAAAATATGTATTTAGGTTATTTAAAAAGCAGATCTAATTTTTGTATTTTTTTTAATTAGAAATTCCTCTATTAACATTGGAGAAGAGAACAGGAATTGTTCATAATGACAAAATACAAATATTATAAACATGCAAAACATAGTTGTTATAAACAGCAGCCATTGAATACCACAAACAGCCTTGGTACACCAGTTTTACATATACCTCCATCTCAGTCAAACATTAGTAAGGTTATGTGTGTTCATTTATTACTTTATCTGTATTATAACATTCCTAGAATTACCAGACATTAGCTACTTATCTCAATATTTGAAGAGCTTTTACATTTTTCCAACACTTTATGTTTTTTTTTATTTTACAGCACCAAGATGATGTCCCACAAGATACCAAAGTTATGAAGAATACTCAGTTATAACAATCAAAACAGTATTTAGTCAGATTGTTTTTATATAGTTGTTGAATATTTATCTTTATATGTATTAAGAAATTTGATGCATTGGTTTCACTAATGTTTTCTAGTCTGTATGTTCATACTGTTAACTTGGAAATATTTTGCTCTGTCTTTTTTTTCACGGTGTTTGGCCAAACTTGTAAATCCAATGGCATGAAATATTTCACGGCAGTTTTATTTTCATTTTTCAACTTAAGCAGAAAAGTGAACTGCAAAATATTTATCTGTTAACAGTACTGAGAAGCTGTCAGAGGATCAATATTCAGAATATATAATAATTTTTTAAAAATATTTATTTTCTTTTAACATTTGCATAATACTCAACAGAAACACATTACTTAGTTATTGAAAAAACGATAAGTTATATTTGAATAACAAAAATATTTGGATACGATTTTTCTGGATGTTTGCCCAAGTTCATGCCAGATTATGATATTTGTAAACAATTATTTCATAGCATCAAGTAGCATTTTCTTGAGTTGTCCATAAATAAAAGTCTTAAAGGATTTTAAAATTTCAATTACATCTTTCATGGTTTATAGATTTTTATTGTCAAAATTTTGTCATTTATATTTTTATATGATCTCTAAATGTTGCAGTTTTATAATTGCATGGTGGAATTTGCTTTGATGTTTCCCTCCAGATTTTCTGCCATTTTAGACAAGGCTATGTTTTGCCTCATGAAATCTTAGAGAGCATGCTAACTTCAAAAAATATAGCACTGTTGACTGAAATTTGCAGAAATTCTTCAGAATAAATTGCAGATTTTCATTATGTTATATTCGTTTTATTGTTCAGTTTACCTGATTTTAACACAATTTTTGCCTTAGCTATTTTAGTAAATTGAATCTTTTAAGGTAATAATAATTATAAACTTAAGATTTTTCAACCAGACTTGCAAAATTCTTGATTTAGATGTTCACAGAGTAAAAATTTATTAACAGCTAGTAAGACAGATTGAGATAGATTTCTTAAAGTGATCAATTGACAATACAATATTAAGTTAATTTCATTCAGTAGTCACTGGTCATTTTCCCCAAAAGCAA
>MJUU01054209.1:5523-17409 GCA_002080025.1 Modiolus philippinarum | reverse complement strand
ACCCCTTGACCCATCTTTCAAAATCACGTATTGTCATATTCTCTCCTTTCAAGATTGTGGTTATGGTATGATGGAGTTAGCAGTCTACCTCTATTGGGTTTTATTCGTATGTTTACTAAACTATAGGGAAACGGGACAGATAAAGGGGAGGTTTGGGTACCCATAAACCGGTTAAACCCTACCGCTGGCTTTTGCTAGTGACGTACCAAGTCCGGCTGCCCCGAGTCCCTATCGTTGGTCTCACTAACCACTTCCGGGTCAATTGGCCCCTCAGTCAAAAAGTTCCTAAAGAACCAAAATTTGAAAATATGGTGTTTCAAGTCATAAATAGTATATTTTATTGTTCAGAACATCATAAAAGGGCTTAAATAAAAGCTCATAGCATATAATTATGGGAACAAGTGTCATATTTGAAGAAAGTGTATGAATATTGTGTTTACACCTGAGTGAAAGGGCATTAGTCATGTTGGGGCAGCACATGTCATCAAAAATGTAAATATTTCATATTTTTATTCGTTGCAATTTTGTGAGAAAACTAAACGGTGACCCCCATATTTTTGCAACAGGTTTGGATTCCTTAGATAAAATGCTTCGAAATGATATATGACATGAGACTCGCGTTAACCGTATATGTTGAGGGCAAAACTTTGAAATTGCCTGTTTTTGCCTTGAAGTGAATGGCAACGTTCTAACCGGTTATTGAGACCGTTGTTTACGTTTGTCTTTTGTCTTATTTGTGTGTTTTTTTTCTGTGTAGTTCCCTTACTCGAATAATTCAATCCCTCTCCGTATCCAATTATCTCCTTCTTAATGTAGCGATCGAAGTGAGTGGAATATAACGACTGGATTATTCGGGTTATGTAGTTCCCTAGCATATTATGGCATGTAATTATAATTTTCAGCCACTGTAGGTGTTTCCTGTTGTCCCTTTCATCTCATTCCCAATACGTCGAACTGTCAAGTCGACTCTTATGCAGTTCTATATGATTTAATAAAATTCTCCTTTGAAATTCAGATTCTCAATTATTTCGATTGCATTACCTGACTTCTTTTACAACATTTTATGATTATTTGGATTTTGTTTATGTAATATTAATTTAAATTTAATATTTGGTCAATTTTTGTTGACTGTAATCAAGGACTTACAATTCGTCCCTACTGTAATCGTGGCAAAGAAAATTGGTGAAAGAGAGAGGATTGGCCTTACATCCAAAACTAATTGGTCTAGATTTCTGAGTGCATTTCAAATAGGGTAGGGCACTTTGTTAAAATATGTTAACAGCTGCACTCATCTTATGAAAGTTAAAACAAAAAGACCCTCTAGGATTACTTTATTTTTTTACTTTATTCAAATACTTATAACCCGTTTGGGTTGTAGTACATCACATTTATAAGAACAAAACATAAAAGAATAAAAGAATTAATGTTTACAATATAAAACAGTTATTTGTCTCCTCTCCTGTGCAAGCTTGAAAACCGATAATTTCTAATCTGGTAATATCTAAATTAGAAATTTTGTTTTAAACCTATGAGTATCTTCCTCATGCAATGCTCTGTCCTTATCTTTCAATTTAGATCCTTTTGGTCATTTACTCTTGATTTCCAAATTTTGATTTTATCTGCAGTGATGAAAAATAAATTGTCGAATTAGCCATATTCCGAAAGTAAATTTTCAGTTATTTCGGTATTTTGTTATTTTTACGCGGGCTGATTCTAATCCCTGTCTGCCCACTCTTCATACCCATGAGAAATTTTTATAGACCTGAAAAATGTAAGTATGGTCCAAGAATGAAATATCATACATGTATATATCGACACAGCATAACCTATTTATAACGTGAACGACCCGAAATATGACCCGCCAACACGGACGTGATAGACAGCACCCTTTTGATTTTGTTTACACTGGATACAGCATCGGTATCGTAGAATTTGATATATAGTTTCTAAATCCTTTTGCCTTTAAAATTTGTTAATTTGTAATTTATTTCTTAACATTATTTAGCAGTGATTATGTAAGTTACGACAAGGTTCTCATAGTTTATTACATAGGTATAACTTGGTCACAAATAACCTGAACATGCATAGCACGGAATATTTTTTTTCTTTTGACAAAACATACATGTATGTTGATGTCTGATGGTGCCTGATAATTGTTAACGTGCGTCCCCGGCATCGATAGCCTCCACAACATATGGGAATTCTAAGATTTCGTCGGATCCATTCGTTAATCAATTTCTATCATGGACATTTGCCAAACGTTTTAAATCCTTGTTCTTCTCGCACATGGCAACCAAAATATTATTAATATGTACAATGGATTTGTGTTACTCGAATGTAATACCAGACACCTGCAAAAAAGCGCCGCCAGGTATAAAACCTGAGTGCTACTATTTGTTTGTATTGATACAGAAAAAGTCTTCTGCGATTAGTTCTACTCAGAATTTCTATGTTCTCTGGGGAAAATCTATCTAGATTGTGGCGCAGTCCAATTGTACTATCCTGTGTCACCTATATTTTCCCCAATCATAACATTTGAATGACGGTCTTGCCAAACAGTAATCTCTCAGCCATGTTTAACCGCTGGATAAAAGTTAGCCCACCTTCGGACATTGGACAAATATTAACCACGGATAAGTAATTTTAACCACTGGACAACTCTTGAACAACCGATTTATCCAACGAATAAAATTTATCCACTGGATAAGACTTTTATCCAGTGGACAAATTTTAACCACGTTTTGAACAACCGGGCCAATATGTTTTGTGCACAACAACGTCAGTAAATCTTCTTTAATTACCGACATTACCGTATACCCTATATGTTCGTCCAGATCATTATATATCATTATTAGAATCGAAATAATTAATGTTCGCCGGTGGTTTGAAGTCGATTTACATATGGGTATCCATTATTTTCGTTAATATTTTACCCCTCGCTACGCTCTGGGTTAAATATTAACGAAAATAATGGCCACCAATATGTTAATCTTCAACAAACCACCGGCGCCCATGAATTATTTCTTAACTGACACGCCGAAATGTGTGACGTGTGACGGATGTTGTACACAAGCCGATAAGCCTACCTTTCCGGAGCATCTGTTGTCACTCTGTGTTTGGAGTTCCATTGTTAGTGTCTGTTTTACTTTTGAGTATTGTATTTGTGTTGTTCGTGCGTTTTGTTTGTGTTCTGTCTTTCTTTTTTCCCTTGTCTCTGGACTTTGATTTACGTAATCTTTTGCTTTGTGTGGACCTTGATAACCTTAATTGTGCTTTGTTCTTTCGGTATACTACTGCCGTTGTTAAGCAAATGTCTTTGACGTGGAATGAGAAAACGTATCTTTGATAGGTCACATGTGACACCTTAAGGTAGATGGTTACTCCAATTTTTTTTTTTTCATAGATTCTTTTTATTTTTACAGGAAAGTTTCCTTATTACATAAGCAATCAAATAAAAAAATTAAAAAAAAAGGGGGGGGGTCACCGTGCTTGTTTTTAAAATAACTGATATTAAAATAATCAAATATTTCTAATGAATATATAGGGGAAAACAGGTATATTGTTGATTTCTTTAAAACTATTCCATTGATTTCTTTCTACTTTACACATGTGTTAGACCTTAAAACATACTTTCAAAAAATATAAAGAAAAATGGGGGTCACCGACTTTGTTTTCCTTATAATTTGTAAATTGTGAATTTTCATAGTGATATCTAGTATGTATAATATTTTTATCAGATAATGTCCCTTTTTTAAAAATCCTCTTCCAATTAATTTAATTGTGAAGCTGCCATACCTCGTCTAATTAGATAAAGACATGTGAAATCAAGTCCATGTAGGTCCTTTGCATTTTGTATTATGGATATAATATTGATTGATTCATTACAAATAAAAATATTTGCATATTTAAAAAGCAGATAATACCATAACGGCATAAATAACAAATTCAAAATGGCGGAAGACTACCGATCTACCTTAATCGATTTTCCTGGGCTCCGGCCACAGACTAACAGCGCGTTCCCAAGTGGCAGATATTGAGAATTCCCTATCTCTATCTATGTGGGATAGTCAGGTCAAAATACAATTTACGGAAAGTCTGAACGCAATGCATTGTTTCCAAAGCCATGCTCCCTGCAGTACAAACACCCGTTGTTTGTATTTTTCAATGAAAGCAGAGTCACTGGTCTCGTATAAAAGGTTTAATTAAAGGTTTAATTTCCTGCTCCTACCCATTTCTCCCCATTTCCAGTGACAATCAAAGCTCGTTGCCTGGTTGTCCCTTCCACCTTGATTTTATTCTTCTTTTACTGATTTTTTTTTAATTTATAAACTTGTTCTCGTCCTGATATATATGGAATGTAGGTCATTTTGTTCTTGATGGGGAATTTATCACGGCCAGTATCAAGTGACTCCGTTATGGCCAGCTTTTTGTGTTGCGCCGTGATAAAGTCTGCACTCAAACACAAAATGTCCTATATTTCTTTTATCAGTTATTTATAAAATGATAACAGAACTCCACAATGTATGGAAAAAAGCTACAATTTCTAAATTATTGTTTATTGTAAATAGTTTATATGAATTCTTCATTCAATGTATTAAGCATATGAAAACAAGAAATAGTACAAAAACATAACGTCGGGATAGCAACCCCCATGTGACGCCTTCACAGAGACCTAATATTTTCGTGATAGTGTCCATTTCAGTAATACTGGGATTATCAGTCTCTGTAGATCGATTGAAACTCATACAAATTGCCGATAAAAGCTGAAATATTGCTCACTGGACGTTAAACTCTAACTAAACAATCAATCAATCACATGCAACAGAAATTACGTTCTTCTTATTAATTTACGAAAGGATATGGAGTAAATGAACTTGCGACCATGACACATATGTTAACACCAACTGCAATAAATTTAAATGTGCTGTATGGCCATTTCGGGAATTAATTCCTCATCAGCAGCACTAGAACCCAAACACAGGAAATTTAAAATGCATAAAACTAAACAAAATCCGAGTAATCTGTAATATCAAATATAGCTAATGACAAAACTACGATGGAGGGAGTTAAACCTTAGGTAGAAATTTAGATACATGTTATAAACAAAGTGTACACATGAGATATAATCTCATGTACAAGTACACCATACCTAAGAAAAATAAAGAGCATACATGGGGAATTGTTTTACCAACTCCACACTGCATGAAGTGATTTTTTCTTTTGGACTACTGCCTTTGGATACACTAGCGTCTACCAATATGCTGACGCTTTGATCTTTTTCCTGGGATGATGTGGCAAAAGAAAAGAAACCTCTTGTAAAACAGTCAAGTTTTAAATCGATTTTTCTCAATTAATAAATTTTAAGTAGTGTTGCAATTCATAACTATATAGGATGTTGTTATTTGTTGCTCCGCGGAAAGCACAATTTACACAGTCATGAATTTCACAATCTTATTAAAGCTTGATCTACAAATGGTTCTTTACAGTAACTGCATGGTATGCACTGACTGTAGGGAACAATTGGAAATCTAATTTTAATTAGATTGTGAATTTAAGCACTAAATCCAGTTTTAATATTTCTTTTCCCCGGCACCTGAATCGGTTATCAGGGGTTTCGACTACAAAGCTGCCAGGCGCGTCCCCAGTCGTTGGATAGGGGAATGCCCGGTCTACGATGGGTGGTCAGGTCATTATACGCAAAGCCTGACAGCGAACCATTGCAGCCAAACTGTGTGGAGAAATGCCACGCTCCATGCAGTATAAAGACCCTTCTATATTTCTGTAAAGAGTGCAGACGCACTGGGTGTCGTATAGACGGCTAAATTTCCTGCCCCTACCCATTTCTCCCCTTTTCCAGTGGCAATCAAAACTCGTTGCCCCGGCTGTCCCTTCAACATTTATTTCTTTCTTCTTTAACTTACAATCTTAATCGATCAAATATTCCTTTTCATACACATGCAATAGTAATTGTTTCTGTCGCACGTTACACTTTTCTTGTGGTAAATATTTTTTGTTTGTATATATGATAATCAAAATATTCTTATGCCCTGAAACCCGGAAAGGCAACTAATTGACCAAATTTATATTTTTTTCTAAATGGTCTGTGACACTGGATTAATAAATAACATAGTACCGAAGTTACTCGAAGTTACTGTCATATAGAAATAAATGAAAGCGTATTGAGTGAATGTACATGCGACAAAACCCCGGGGACAAAACGCACACGATACATAGATATCTAGAGTATATCAAGGACAGGGCTTTTATTCCTGTCTACATCTTTATGTAGCCTGAGGGTCTTCAACCAGAGGTGAACAATACCCCCTCAAGCAAGACCAAGGAGGCCCCCCAGCGTGCACTTAAGCGATATTCTTGACAAAAAACATCGATCGCAGCTAAAATATAAATATATTTTATTGTATTCCATTTTTTGACCTACTGACTACACAACTTATTACACTTTAAACTTCGGGTGTGAGATCGATTTACCTGTAACGTAAACATAAATATAAATAAAACGTCACATGACAATATTTGACATAATTCAAAAATGGCGACTCTTAGGTAAATATTGTTTTTGTTTTTGGTGGGTCTATCAAATGATTTTTTTTTAAATGCAATATTTGCATGCATTCTTCGATATACTCTCTATATACTTACAGAAATGATATGGCACATTAACAAAATTGATCAAAATTAACAGTTGAAAAAATGCCTTAAAAATCACAAACTTTGGAAGGGATCACTCAAAGACAATTGTAACCAAATTTGGTTCCAATTGGCTCAGTAGGTTCAGAAGAGAAGACATTTGAATGCATTTCCCATAGAGTCCTTATGTTAAACTATGTTCCCTGTTGGTGGCCATCTTGAAGGAGGTATGAACATAAAAATCCCAAACTTTGAAGGGAAACATCTAAAGACTATTGTAACCAAGTTTGGTTCCAATTGGCTCAGTGGGTTCAGAGGAGAAGACATTTGAATGCATTTCCCTTAGGGTCCCTATGTTAAACTGTGCTCCACGCTGACAGCCATCTTGGATGAGGTACGAATGTAAAAATCACAAACTTTACAGGGGACCACCCAAGGACTATTGTGACCAAGTTTGGTTCAGTATGACTTGGTAGTTTCAGAGAAGATCTTTGAATACATTTCCCATAGGGTCCTATGTTAAACTATGTCCCGTGCTGGCGATCATCTTGGATGAAGTATGAACATAAAAATCACAAACTTTAAAGGGGATCATCTAAAGACTACTGTGACAAAATTTGGTCCCCATTGGCTCAGTGGTTTCATAGGAGAAGATATTTGAATGCATTTCCCATAGGGTCCTATCTAAAACTATCTTCCCCGCTGGCGGCATCTTGGATGAAATGCGAACCTGCTGGACATATGTAGAAATTGTTGTTCTGGAAAATCTCAACACTTTTGCAATTCACATTTGACCTTTTATCTCAAACAGTTTTTGAAATGAACGTAAAAACGTTAAAAAATTGTGAAAATTCAAAGAAAAAGCGGCAATAACTCCTATGTAGGTTGTCCGATTTCCTTCAAAATTGCAGGACATGTAGATCTTACTATGCTGACCATTTTTGTAATATAAACTTGACTTCTATCTTCTACCATTTTCAATATATAAGACTAAAAGTAACGAAAAACTTGAATTTTTACGGAAAGGGGACAATAACTCCAAGACTGGTAAACGGATATTCTTCAAAATTGCAGGTAGATCTCATGATGCTGATCATTTTTACTCCATGTCAGAATATTGATATCTGTTATGGTTTTCGAGTAATTTGCAAAAAACCGCAATTTACCCCTATGTTCTATTTTTAGTAACAACAGCCATGTTGTTTGGTTTACGGTCATGAAAATGACAAACTTGAAAGAGCATACTCTGGTAGTTTGGTTAGTATTGGCCTAGTAGTTTCACAGGAGAAGATCATTGAATAAAAATTAACGGACGGACGGATGACGGACGCCGAGTGATGGAAAAAGCTCACATGGCCTTTGGCCAGGTGAGCTAAAAATAGCATAGTCCATAGTGGATTCGAACCAGGGTCGTTTTCCTCACTTTACACTTTACACTTTACAATTTAGTAAATTCGGTATTCAGTTATCTATTACACCGAACAAATTGTAGTAAATGGTGAATGAAAGGATATGGAGTAAATGCACATGAGACAAAGTCTCTACAAATGCAAGGTAAAAACAAGGAACAACGCTTTTATTGTTGTTCTTCATCTTGAAGTTACCATGAGGCCTTTGACAATGAGCTTTTCTCATACCTCATAGTAAGTTCAAGCCGGCCCCTAGCACCGGTTTGAGTGGTATCTTTGCTAATTGTCGAACAACGCTACATCCCTGTTAAAATCATATAAAAAGAATGGTTGTGAGGAACAATTATGAAATATATAATTATTATTGTATAGAATATTTAGATCATTACATAAAAAGCATAGAAATAATGTTTTTATAATGTTGATCGATTAAAAGATAGTAGCAAGAATGTAAATTAGTTATTACACATCTGTATAAGCTCATCCGGCCGGAGGGGCGATCTTATACAGATGCATCGCATCCTCCTATGAGAACTATTACAGAGCATTGTGGATGTGAATCATTTCATGAAATTGTCAAAAAAAAGGCTTTTCTGGTGTCACTAACGGTCACAAAAACACGCTTTGATTTGTCAAACACCAATCCAAACAGTGGAGGAAATGAATGTTCATCACAGGACAATTGGAATCCTTGTTTGTCAGACGGGGAAAGCACTGTTACACTGTTATTGTAAGAACTTGCAACAAAAATATTGCCATTGTTATCCACCGCAATACCACGTGGACTTCTTAGAATTTTGTTGTCCTTGAACTCCCAAATGTTCGAAAATTTGGCATCAATTATTTTAACTGAATTTGTGCCATAGTTAGCAATGTAAATATTATCTTTATATAATGATACATATGAACCCCATGCAAACGGTTCCGAATAAACCATTGCTGAATCATAATTCTTAATGTCCATTTTATACAGCCCAGTATTTTCAATACAATAATACAGAGCCCCGCTTCCGTAAGCTATTCCAAACAAAGGCTTTTCAGTTCTCAATATTTTGGTTATCGCTTTTGTTTCAGTGTTTACAAAGAGTATCACTTTGTTCGAACCACAGCTTACAGCCACTGTCTTTTCATCCACCGCTGTCACGTCAAAAGAAAGATGATTGTCTAAATCAATTGTATATTTGAAGACTCCATTACTGTCATGAATACTCAGTATATTATTGGTGAAACAGGTAAATACGAAGTCACCATTTGGCATTATACAACAACCTTTTAAATTCATAGAATCTGGGCCGCCTTCAACGATTATTTGCTTTTTCAGCTTTATTCGAAAGTCTTTAATTGATGCCCCTGACTTTGGTATTTGGGCCTGTTTGTCACTTTCGCTGGATAGTATGTTTGCCGGTGGTTGGCTTGTTTTAATTGATATATCACCAAATTTAGATAATTCAGTGGTCAAGCATGTCAGTTTGTTGTCGATTTTGTAGTCGATATCAGTTGTGTCCAGATTACCTTCGTACATAAGAGACTGCAAGTATTTCTCTTCTTTGTAAATTTGCTGTTCTATGTCCTTTATTCCAAAAAATGTTTGAAAGTCTGATGCATATTCTTTTATCTTATGAATGTTGTCTCTTATAATATTAATTTCATCTTGTTTCGTCTTCATTGATTGAAGTAAATTATTGTGACGCTTATACGTTTTGTCGGCGACATTTGATAATTCTTTCAAGAAATCATTCTCTAATTCATCCAAATGTTGATTGATTTTATTACGGAATTTTGAAATCTCCTGTACTATATCAGTTTTCTGTTGATTTATTCTGGAAATACCATCCTTATAGTGCTGTCTTACCCGAGCTATTTTACTTAAGATATCTTTTGAATTTTGTTCAATTTTATCAAAAGCGGTTGATGACTTTGCATTACGGGTAATATCATCAAGAATGGCAATGTCCTTGCAATTTTTATGATTGGTCACGATGCATTTTTTGCACAGCGGCTGTTCGTGGTTTAAGCAATAATTTTGATACTTTTCAGAGTGTTTTTCACAGAACAACTTCGTATCCAGTATAAACTTAGGTAGCTTTTGGTAGTCTTTAATTGGTATTGTGTTATGATTTCTGCTTGCTTTTGAAACAGCATGATGATCGCAGCATCCGGTGAACAGCGCTTCTTCACACTCAGGACACCAAACAGCAGCCTCTGTCGTTGTATGCCGGATTTCACACAACCCACACAATGAAGTACTGGACGATGCCATGTTTACAATCTGAAATGAATAATAGTGAATAGGGTGTTGACATCAATATATCGTCAACTATATTCCGGGTGTTTTAGTCACTTTGTTAGAAACTTTCAATAAAATATGAATGACAAAAATATATGCCAATATGACCCAGACTAGGCAAATGTGTATTTTTAAATATTAGCTTAGCCAAATATTAAGTTTTTCATAAGTTCTCTTGATCTATCGTCAGTTTATATGGAAAAATCTGATGAACATAATCAATTTATTGGTCATCAATATTTTAGCTCTTTCATGCAAGAAATAAACAAACAAAATTATCTCCAGCAAGAAATGTACAGACAAAGGAACAAATAAGGAAACACAGAAAAAATATGATTGCCATTTATTGAACCCAAATTATTTAATAAAGGTAAAAAAAAAACTATCATTGCATAATTTTTTTATACCGACTATATAATTTTAGGTCTTCGGTAAGCCATTTTCGTCTAAAGCCCCATTTATGTACATGCACAAGATTTACACCAGTATCTAAATTTAACCGTGTGCAAAACTACAGCAGCATGTAAAAGTATTTTTGCTATGCATTTACATGCATTTAATCTGAGGTGAGTATTTCATTTTAAAAAGCTAGTTACAAGAAGTGAAAAGGCCTGAAAAACATGTAAAAAATAAAAAGTTTTCAATAAGTCTTGGAAATTTGTAAAAATGATGGAAAAATATAAAGTTGCATTGTATCTTCTTACTTTTTTCAATCCGAGTCCAATTTCTCTTATGATAGGTCAAAAACGTAAAATCACACAAAACCGTCAGAGAAGTATGAATATTAGAGGGATAACAGTTCATTGTGAGTGCGTCAGTTCCATGGTTCCGTTGAAGTTGCAAGGCCCTTTTCTTCGGTTTCATAGACAGAAAAAGTATTTTGCACGGTGTGCATTTTTAAGTTTGCATTTACATGCCCAAAATACACACCATGTAAATTTACACATGCAAATACAAAATGTATACATTTACACTTGCCCCTGACCTCGTGCAAATTTACACCCTTTGTTAAGTTTACACACGTATGCAGTTGCGTTTACATGCAGTATTTTCACACTAGTGCAAATTTGCATACCTATGTAAAAATACACAAGTGTGTAAAACTGTGCATGTAAATGGGGCTTTAGGTCAATTTTGCTTACCCCAGATGTATAACTATATGAAAAATATTACCTGATAATACTTAAATAAACTTATTTCTTTAATATACATAAAATTGGACGTTAGCTTTTGATATAGAGGTGTTTTTAGCGAAAATTGCGTTTTATCCTTAAATGACCTTAAATCATAGGAAGCGTGTTTTGGCAAAGGGTTATGAATTTTCTAAATTTCACAAGTGGAAATCTAAAATAAAAAAACTTGCTACAATATATGAACTGAAGATATCCACAAAATAGACCACGGCACCGATAAAGAGGTAGAGCACATCAGTTTTAAACATGTAATTTTTGTGAGGTGTTTGTATACACATCGTAAAGTCACTCAGCCATCGATCGTTGAATTTAAATAAATTTTAACATATATACCAGCTGAATAAAAATC
>MJUU01054202.1:0-24609 GCA_002080025.1 Modiolus philippinarum | reverse complement strand
TTTTTTTTATTTGTGTTTTTTTTTTCTTTTGCAGTTCCTTGGTACATTGTGGCATGTGACTGTGTTTTTCAGGAAAGTTCTATCACCTAGTGAATAATACAAAGACTATTATTCGGCCAGTGAATAGCACCGTAGTTACTTTTCGCACTTTTTTCAGTTACGACGTTCACTGTTTAATGGGCGTGTCAGTTCAGCAAGACTGACATTCTTAATGAGGTATATTGAAATATACATCCTCGGTATAAAAAGACAAATTTTGACCACAATTTTTATTTCTTAATCTTTAGATTCTCTTTAATATTGAAATGTGTTCTAGTCGGTCTAATAAAATACTTATTTACTGGCTTTTCGAAGGGATGTATAGTACCTCCAATTTCAGATAAAACAAACCCTCTAATTACAGATACATTATGGTGACAATAATTATTGCAAAAGTGTATCAAAGGATAGGATTGATGCAAGAGTAAATGCTGTCCAAAGTAGCTCGCAAAATTGCTTCAAAGAAGGCATTTCTTCACCGAGTACAGCTTTCATCAGTTAAGAAAGGCCATTGATTAGTTGCAGCATGAGACTATTTAGAACCAATTTTTTTTTAATTATGATGAAGACAACTTTCAGAAACAAGCTTTCAATAGTTCGCTTATCAATCCACATTGATGTACAAATACTATGGCAATGCAATATTGGACATCATTGAAAAAGACTGAGGTGCCTACATGTATATACGGAAATATTCCATTGTATCAGTCGACGACATGCAGTTTTAGCAAACAGCTAACGATATGCAAGGAATTACATTTGTATGTATATTAAAGTTTCAGTTTCATTTTTCACAATTGACTCAGTCCTGTTGCCAACTGAATTTTACTGTTGTTACGATTGATTTTTGATTTATCACATTGGCAATAGGGGGAAGGTTTGGGCGCAATAAAACTAGTTTAACTCCGCCGCAGCAGGTTTGCGCCTGTCCTAAGTCAGGAAATCTATTAAGCCTTTGTGTGTCCTGTCTTTTTTCTAGTTAAGTTTACTTTATGTCTATAGGAGTCTAGGATGATGTTTATTTCGCTGAACTTGATTACTCTTTATTCAGGTGCGGACTCCGACCTGCCGTTTGGTGTGGGGTTTTCTCACCGTTCATTGAAGATCTTGTGGTGGCTTTGAGTTGTTGCTGCTCCCCTTTGGGTCGTTGTCTCTTTGACACATTCCCCGTTTCCCTTCTTTTTTCTATCTTCTGCCTACCCGAAAACAAATTTTAATTTGGAAACTTGCAATATCTAAATTAAGGAAAATTGTGTTTAAAATTTAACATTATCTCCCTCTTGCACAGCTTTGTCCTTAGCTAAAAGTATGACTGAATGAGTTTCGATATTGAAATTGTGTATAATATTCGGACATGTTGGTCAGTCAAAGATATTTTACATGTACATATGGTTTACATTAATTTGTTTTTCCCACCTTGCGGAGAAAGAAGACTTTAGAGTTGAAAATTTGGTCTTTTTTATTTCTTTATTTCCAATATTTTTACTACTTTGTAGCATTTTGTTTTTTAGATTTAAATATTGTCCATTTTAAACACCCCACTTGTCCATATTACTCTATATTCCGACCTGAGAGCTGTTTCGAAACACATATTTCGTTCTATTTCCTATGAATACTTATACAGCAAAGAATAAAAACTCGAAAAAGCGTGAGATGTTATGCTGACTATATTAGCTGTAGCAAGTGAGTTTAATAGAAGACTGGAACAAACTTTGCAAAAGTGTAATCTTCATCAGTACAATATGTGCATAGGATGACATATGATTTCTAAATGGCAACGGAAACTAATCGACCAAAGGACAAAACTGCAGTGGAAACAATTATTTGAATTTCAAGAGAAATATTAGAAAAAGCCGCCATTCCTCACACAAAAATACTTGCACATGAGATAATATCTCGTTCAATTACTATTATCTAAATTTATGTAAATTCTAAAACCTAAGGTTTTACTCCCTCCATCGCAGTTTTGTCCTTAGCTTTATTTGATATAAATGATTATTCAGATTTCGTTTGGTTTTTAAACATTTTTTGAAACAACGGCAGTAGAATACAGAAAGAACAAGGGAAGCGAAGACTACAAAAATCGAAATCCGAAGACATGGCAAAAACGGCAACAGAGAAAAAACAAGGACGTGAGACAGCTACCTACAATGCACGGAAATAAAAAGACGACATTAAAAACTAAGGCACTCATAGTGTGAACTCCCATGAAAAACGGGAGTGACATCAGGTGCTCCGGAAGGGTAAGCATGTCCTGCCCCGCTAGCGACACCCGTCACACTACCAGTGAGGCATATAGTGTTTTGAAAGGTCTGTTTGGTGGCCGATTGGTTAATGTCATTTTCTAATCCTTAGACAAAGAAACCAATGAAATTCATGGTAAATTTTACTTCTCTAACCCTCAAACAGTACCTTGGTGAAATTTTGAAAAGCTTTTTGTAAATAGTATTGAAACAATCACAAGGATTTGAAAAGCTTTTTGTAAATAGTATTGAAACAATCACAAGGACAAATCGGAAGCACAAACATCACTGACGAAGACAAAACTAAAATTTTACAGTATGATATACAAGACAACACGAAAAACTAAAGTACATGTACTGATAGCGTGAACTCCCATAAAAAGCGGGAGTGATATCAGGTGCTCCGGATGGGTAAGCATGTCCTGCTCCGCTAGCGGTACCCGTCACACTATCAGTGTGTCAATCCACGGTTGAGTCAAAACCGGTTATGTCAAATCCATGAAGACGTGAAATCTAGCTGAAAATATCCGTTTTCATTTGGGACACAGGCATGTCATATCTGTCAATGATATCATGGTGACGTCCATACAATTTCTGAAGGGATGAAAGCAACAAAAGCTGAACAAATTCCTGACTAAGCGACTTTTGGGACAGTGCTTTTGCTCTATTAAAAAAATCGCTGTATAAACTACATGCGCGACAGTAATGAATCAAGCTCAATAGGATAGATCTGGTGTAAATATTCCTTGAATTTTGGATTATTCAGAGAAAGTACATCGTCTATGTAGCGGAAGCTGAAATTAAAGGACTCGGATAAATGTTTTTGTTTTTTTTTTGTCTATGTTAGCCCTTGTAAAAACTTGGCCTTATACGAGAAAAGGAAGAGATCAGCTAAAAGCGGCGCGCAGTTAATTCCCATGGGAATCCCGATTGTCTGTTGAAAAACGCGACCTCCAAATTCGACAAAAATATTTATACTATAACTAATCCTAGATTCTGATTATCGCAAAATATTCAACGAATGATCGAATAACGCAGTAATTCACGAATGTCCGTTTTCGCCATTTTACAGTGTTTTGGAAATCCGTACTACTCGAAGGACACCGAGAACCAAAACCAGTTTACTTATTTTATTTTTTTCATTTTTTTTTTTTTTTTGCATTTGTCAGTTAGTTTAGTTTGGTTCGGGATATCCGATGCAAGTAATTGAACAAAAACCTACAAAAATTGTCAAAATAACATTCCCATGGCAAGTTTATTGTCTGAACAAATAAAGATATGGAGTAATTGTGCACTGGACAAAGTCCCTAAAAATACATTGTAAGATCGAGCAAATGGAACAACGCTTTCACTGTTCTTCTTCATCGCAGAATTGGTATGATAAAGGAAACAAATCCTGGGAAAGTGGCCATACCTTTTTCAAGATAAAAATATAACATCAAGTCCTAACAATTTTCCATATCTATCTGAGAAAAATATAGGAAAATTTATAAATCTTTCGATAGAATTACACTCTACTTCACATATATATGATTAAAAATCTATTAAAAATTGTATTTTTTTTTTTCGTATGTTGTTTAAATATATTAATTCAAATATTCACAAACAAATACATATAATACATTACATACAGTATCATATTATTATGATAAACAAGGTTATACAAAGTTCTGTGTCCTTATAAATAATACAAGTTGATAAAAGAATCATCCATTTTGGACTTTGTTGTAAAAATAAAATAATGCAATTGACAATCGTAAGCTTTTGATTATGAATTTCGGGACTTTAAAAACACATCTACATGATTTTATCCATTTTGTCAATATTTTCTAAATATCATTATTTACTGAAAAAAAACTAATTCATTTCTCAATAGATTGTATTTTGGACATTGTAACAGAAAATGAATTGATGACTCGACATGACCACATGATTCATAGGAGAATCGATCAGGCTGCTTTGGAACAAATACTCGGTCCAAGACTGTACATTCGCAGCATAGAATGTAATTAAAGTGGAAAACCAGCAAAATAAAAGTTGAGACAAAATTGCATTGACCTACAATTTATAAGTACAAATGTACTGAGAAGCTAGCCTAATCAGAAAGCATGTACCCATTAGATCATGACATTGTTTTCGTCTGTTGTATGACCCGAAAGCCTTCATTTTTTCAAAAAAAAAATGATGAAAAATGCTGCTGAAAACAGTTGACACACTCTCTCTGGTGTAAAACTACAAAATCTTATATGAAAGGTCACTTAATTTGACAACTTAAGATTATCGGTTCATCTGTCTATAACCTAGATGACCCTTTGCCGTCAGTCCGTGTAAGAATTAAGAATATTTTATTAACCTAATCAAAGGGCCCATAAAGAGCATATTATCAATTACAACATACACTCAGCTCTCAGACATCATAAACATTTATAATACCATTCACACTGATTATAATAATTGGTTATAAAAAAATGAAGAAAAAAAAATATTTATTAAAATATAAGAAAACAATGAAGAGGGAGTCAGCATCCAATTCAACAAAACATACATATCTACTTTAATTTTTTTTCCTTTTCTGCAATTAAATAATGAAATTAGATATTCATTTAAGTTATTAATAATATGAAAATCTTCGTTGGACATAATCCATATAAATAGATTTTTAAAAGTGGGTGTCGATGGGGTATAAGCGGGAAGCGGGATTGGCCCTTTTAAGCAAGCGGGCCGGGATCGTGGCAAACTTATAGTGCACGAGAAAGCGGGAAAGGATGTCCAGTGTGAAGCGGGAACTGCTGAAAATTGAGCCCGTGAAACGGGAAAAGATGAACTCTTTAAGAGTCTTTGTAAAATATTTTCCCGCTCGGGGAAACGGGAGGTTGCTAAAAAATTGCCGAGATTTCGGGAAAGGGACTCCCATCGAGATCCCCTAAAAATGTAACAAAGCTAAACTTGGATAGAGATTAAATAATTCTTTTAAAAAATTATCTCTTAATTCAACATAAGCTTTACACACAAACATGAAATGCACCTCATCCTCAACTAAACCAGAATTGCAAATTAAACAATTTCGAATTTCGTCATGTAAAACCGAGGTCTTCTCCGAAATCACTGGGCCAACTGGAACCTTGTTCAAAACAGCCCTTGGGCTGTACGTTTGTGGTCGACAGGTTTGCAAATACAATGAAAATGACCTCGATCAGCTAGTGGGGAACATCGTTTAACATTAGACACTATGGGAACTATTTCAAATGACTTCTCCTCTGACACCAATAGGCCAGTAAAACCAAACTTGGTAAAAAAAGTCCTTGGGTTGTCCCCTTTAGAAACGTGTTTTGGAGAATTCTCACAACATTAGTGGGAAGCATCATATACATTTGGCCCAAGTGGAAAACACATTCAGAGATCTATGAAACTACATAGGCAATTTTAACCAAACTTGGTCACAGCGGTCCTTAGATAAAGCTGTTTCCAGCAGGTCTTAGTCATAACCAAAATGACATCTAGCGGGACATTTAGTTTAATATTACCCCTTTTGAAAACAATTTCGAAGATCTCTGAAACCAACTATCGTGCCAATTTGGATCACTATTGGTCATAATACTACTTTGCTAGTCCATTTTAAAAATTGTTTGGCAAGTTGAAATTGCACCTTATCAAAGTTAACATATTTGAACACTGGACTCTATGAGAAAACACGTTCACTGAAGCTACAAGGTCATATGGAATTAAATTTGCTACACCGAAAAGTCCTTTTTATCGGATGGACCCTTTGAAAGAAAGTTTTTTTACAGACCCTGTCACAACCAAGATATTGCCAGTTTGAAAAACTCTACCTAATGTAAATTTGTTAGTTTAAAATTGGACTTGAGGGAGTATTCTCTAAGATCTTCTCTGAAGCCAATGTGTCAAACTTGGTCGCAATAGTTCTTTGGTGGACCACTCTGAAAATGATGTTCGGCTAGATCCGAACGTTTTCCAGTAGAGCTGCCAATGGGGACAAAATTTCAACATTGAAGTCTATGGGACAGCACAACGCAAACTTGTTCACAATGGTCCGTGGGCGAGCCCATATAAAATGTGTCCCATATATTACACTAAAAATGGGTCAAAGACTCAAATGGCCGGGTTGCGTTTTGGTGCTTCTAGCTATAAAATGTTGATTAATTGGTTCCCTAATGGGTCTGTGTATAGAATATGTTGAAAATATTGATAAAAGATGACTAAGTAAAAAAGTCTGGAAAAATATGAAATAATATTGGAAATAATTCCATAAAGTCAGGTGCACATCTTCAATATATATAGAAACATTCTGTGAAGTTTCAAAGATGTGGGTTGAAAACTGTAGGAGGAGTTGATTTCACTAAATAGGTATTCCATTTCCCCGCCCGCCGCCCGCCCGCCATTCACCATACTATAACCCGGATTTGCACTCCGTGCAACCCGGCCAAAAATTCACTTCAAGAGGGTTCCATAACAAGAATGCATTGAAATCAGATGAAAAAAATGCATTTTTACCTTTAGATTTTTTTTACATTAAATCAGGTCCAAAATATTTTTTAGGGAAAAAAACCATACCCCCCCCCTTTCAAGTTAAATTGTCGGTGCCTAACAATAGCTCACACTGACCATCTCAGTCAGTATATCAAAATCAATATATTGTGTGACATTACCACTGCATAAAAATATGTATACCACATTTTCATTAAATATTATTACTACAATGCATTCTTTAAGTTGTATTCTTGCTATTGTTGTTTCTTATAGGCATATCATTCAAAAGGATCATTATAAAAAAAGGGAGACCAAAATATGTCCATATGTTATAATCGATGAGGTTTGACACCACAATAATGCAAATATATCTTAAAAGTGAAAAAAAATTGGAATATATTTCTGACCTGTCCAACTGATGTCCAAGTCAGTCATAACCTTTCAAGACTAATGTACTGTTCAAGACTACAAGCCAAACATCATTAAGATACTACTTAAATTTATTGAGAAACTGACTAAGTGATGATAAATTTAACAAACAACCAAAATAAGAAAGACATTTAATTTGTATTTATCAAAATATTAACCAAACAACAAAAATCTTTGGATGGTCACTAGCCTGTGCATCTGAGCTGAGACCTGTATAACAGGCTGTCATGCTCTTATAAATATTATCCTACATACTAAATATCATTGACACAACTCTTGACTGAGATAAAAATCAGAAAAACATCACATGCTCTTTAAACAATGAAAGGTCAAGGACTAAACTACTATTCAAGACCATCATTGACACTAAATCTAAATGACCTACAAATGCTTAATGTTGTCACTAGACCAAGAAATTGAGGACATGGATAAAATCATATGGCATACTAACATACTACCCAAGATCCACCTAAATAACAAACAGCATTGAACTTTCATTTATATCTACTGAAACTTCCCATAATCATATTTTTACCTTAAAATTGAGGTTCATGGTCAAACATCATATAGCATACTGTTATGTACCACTCAAGACCAACAGTTATTACCACCATGCCCATTCCATTCTTTGTACATATATGTCTCGCTTTTCACAAATTTGGTTTTTAGATTAGTCCTTGCTAAGATAATCATATATCTTTTGCACAGTTTTTCTGTTCTTTGTCACTCTGACAATTCCAGTAGATGATTTTTCTGATAATAAAGCATACAAGCCTTCAAAGTTTCCTCTCTGAATTGACAATTTAAAATGAACAAGTCTAAGATTACTTCTTGATGCTTTTAATGCAAGTGGTCTTGATATAGCCTTTTCTTCAATTAGTTTTGAAAATGTTTTCAAATTCATCAAATGTCTCTGATAATTTTGTGGGTACCTTGAAGAAAAGGCTATATCATTACAGTGTTTGCCAAACTCTCCCTTTTCATAAATCAACTCTAAAAGTGCTTTTGTATCATGCACAGCATTATGAGACTCATAGTCTTTATGTAAAAGTGTGCCTACAAGTGATGACTGACTATAAGACTGCAGACCAGGTGCAACTTTTTTGAATAAATATAAGGTGTCCAAAAAAGCACAAATACTTGAACAAAAAGCTTCCCACATATTTAAAGATTTAAGTAAATTATAAAGAATGTGGCAATTAAATCTCTTTATGTTGTGCCCTACTAAAACTGGTTTTTCTTTAAATGTAGATAGGTAAACTAAGAAATTATTCATTGCACCATGCTTGAGCTTATAATCGACCCTGCATCCATTGTAGTACATATATTTCCCTACTATTGTTATATTTGTTACAGATGATGCCTCTGCTGTCATTGGTTGGTCAGGGAATATGTAGCTTTCAAAGCTTGGCATGTTGTTACTTGCAGCAGCAATCTGCACTATGTCAGAGTATCTACCTAAAAAAAATAGATGTTTTGGTCTTAATTAAGTCAATAACATGTTTAAGGATCTCTTTTCTATAAACATATGACCCCTTAAACAGAAACTAAAATAATTTTGGTCGAATTACACAAAAATCAAGATCTTTTTCATAACACTGCATGGTACTTTATTAACTAAGGTTAGTAAATGATCTAAATCTGCCTTTCAAAGAGTATATCTTATAACTGAATACCAAACTTACAATACCGAACGAAGTGTCATATAAGAAAGTAATGGAACATAACATGATACCCATCATTTTCAAGAATTGTTTAGTAATGCTTTGTTTCAAGGGAGATAATCAAAGAAGCACTTTTAGATACAACACAAAATAATTTTTTAGTCTTGATGGGTTTTTTGGTCAATGAATTACCTTTCTTTTTACATGTGATTGGTAAAACCCCAAACTTAACAAAATTTCAAACATTCAAGGGACACAACTCCTGAATAATAGATTTTTGATTCCTTCGGAAATCCTTGGCCATAAAAAACTAATTGAAATCAAGTTTGAAGTCGCTATATAAGTCACCTGGATCACAAATTATTGATTGAAAACCTTCATGGGATTTACAGAAGGAAGGCTAACATACCATCTAATAAAGAAATATAACTGTGTGTTTTAAATAGGGGAAATTTCATTACTTCAAATTAAAGGAGACAATTATCATTGCCATTTGAAAGATTTTCTGGTACATTATAAAATAAAATGGCTTGTGCAATAGATGTTATATTAAAGTGAATAACTAGAGGCTCAGACACTGAGCCTGTATCGCTCACCTGACAAAATGCTGAACAGCAGGGTTTTCAATGTTCTGTATGGTGGCCATGTTTTTTATGTGAATTTCCCATAAGGCCAAAATAAACTATGTTCTGTGCTGGCAGCCATGTTTTTCATTGAATCAGAACAAAATGAGCATTCTTTGTGAAGGACCTTCAGTTCATCATTCCTGTTAAGTTTGGTTGCATTTGCTTCAGTGGTTTCAGAGGAGAAGAAGAAAATGTGAATTTTCCCATAGGGTCCAATGTTAAAGCTAAGTTCCGTGCTGGCGGTCATGTTTTTTTATCGGATTGGAACGAAATGAGCAATCTTTGTAAAGGATCTTCCATACATCATTCCTGAAAAGTTTGGTTGAATTTGCTTCAGTGGTTTCAGAGGAGAAGATGAAAATGTGAAAAGTTAACGGAGGGACGTCAGACGATGGACGTCAAGTGATGGCAATAGCTTACACTGACCCTTTGGGTCAGGTGAGCTAAAAAAGGGAACCCTTTTGTTTTAAAATAGTAAAGTATGCTATATATAATGCTAAACATGTGTTTTTTAAACTGTTTCGTCCCTGCCAAGGGTACTCATCAGATGGCTTTATATATATTTGTACAAAATAATTTCGAACAAATATATATAGGCAACCATGACAGCTTACATATATTATATACTTGATTTTTATATAGAGATCTATCTTTATAAATTTTTTAATAATCAATTTGCTATCAAAGTTTAGAAAAAGTGTTCAACTCTTGAAAAATATAAGAAATTATGCAGGTATATTCTGAACACTATTAAGTTTGAAAGGGAAGAAATTAAATAGTTACAATACACAGATGGACAGATCATTAAGGGTTAACCCATCCTACTGAAAGCATTTAGTTTCTGCTGCAAAATTAGATATAATCATATTGTATTTGATTTGTGTGTTAATCAGGGGATATAGATTTGGCTCTAAAATGAATGATTAATGAATCAAAATTAGGGAGAATTCATTTGATTAACATGGAGGGGGCTTCGAATGAGTCTTTGGTTCGCCATGAAATTCTGTTCCTGAAAATTTTTTATACCCCTGCAAACAAAGTTCAGGTATATATTGGAATCGACTATCAGTCTGTCTGTCTATCTGTGCTTGTACCTTGACAGCTCATGTGCTCCTAAAAGGCTGCTTGGATTTGGATGAATGTTACACAGTTGTAGCTACTAGTACACCACCTGAATGAAATGTCATGGGTGCTGCCCAAAATTTTGAATATTTTTGTGAAAAAGGGGGAGGAACCTTTTCAGCGCAGTTATAGAATACCATTTAAGGATTGCATGATGTAATAAGGTTGCTTTTCAAAATTTTGAAGGGGAGATAATTTGTCTTTGAATGTTTTCTGGAAAAAAGGGGGAGATGTATATCATTGTGACCATACTAATGTATTGTGTCCACAACTATATTTTGTCCAACACACTTAAATTTGCACTCATATCATAATGATTCAGGGTTCAATGACCGGGGGTATAACCTGCTTCCTTTCGGCATCATCCTCTTTTTTTTGCATTCTTGGTCGTACAATTTTTTTTTAACTACTCTCTCATCAATGTTATCTGTTTTATTGGATCATGGAAATTCTTTAGTCAAGCATAGTCCTGACTTTTTTTTCAAAATAATTAATCCTGGAATTTTTTTTCAAATGATATGCAAACATACTTAGTCCAGTTGTTTCCAAATCAAAGCATACTATAGGTGCACCATTTATCAAAAACTTGTCATCTTCTGGAATATTTGGAATCTGATCAATATCTTTTTCTTCATCTTTTTCTAATCCTGATATAGAAAAAGCAAAATACTGTTAGAGTTGAAGCATTAATTGTTTTAGGGTGTGATCAAAAAGATAATTAGCTGATACTGTATTATGTCATTCAAACTATAAACTATGATCAATTGTGAAAAAAGATTTAGGATTCAAAATATTTTAAATTTACCATTATATTAAATTGTTGTCAAAGTGATTTTAAATAATTAAACTGATCTTAAACTGCCAACAATAATGTTGCTAAAATATGTTACTTATTTCATTAAGGGGAGATAATCATATGGAAATGATATTTTGAGGATTTTTGAAAAAAATATTGTTGAACTTGACTCCTATTTTTGTTTAATATTTTCAGTGTTTTCTTTAACACACTTTATACTACATTTTCACCCAAATCTACCATTTTGAAATTGTATTCTGTTACTAGATAGACTTAAAATATTAAAAAGACCAAAGTCATGCTATTGTCAGAAGCTGCTTCTCAAAAAGTGAGTGATTTAGTGACCTATTAATTTTTTCCTTAAATTTTGAAGTGCATTAAATAGATTTTAAATCATAGAAAAATAAGAAAAATCTATTGTTTTGTTTAATGTTCTCTAAAGTACACTTAGGATGTTTGCTGGCCACTTTGAAAATAAATATGATTTCAAATACATGTAAATATTATTTTTGTAAAGAAGTTATTTTTCAAGTGAATAAAGTTGATAGTTTCCTGTTGTGATTTTTGATATATAAATGATTACAAAATGTACAAATTTTGTGGGAAACTGATCAACCTCTGAGTTTTTCATAGGTTGAACATCAGTTGAATGTTTATCAATAAACAAACATGACAAAATAAATACAAATTTTAATTGTCAGAATGCTGCTAAACATTTATGAAATTAAATTATAAAAGGAAGTATGGGGTTCATGGATAGAAAATTATAACAACCTTGCAAAAATACCAAAATGTTGCAAGCGAGCATCCTTAATTAATAATTTTACACAAACCAATTCCACTCTGATATGTATGGCCTTCTTTAATTTCTGTTAAAGTACTTCTACTCTTTCTTTTTTTCTTTAATTCTCTCCTCCGCCTTTTCCCTTCTCTGCTAGTTGACTTGTTTTTATTTATATCTCTTTTCCTGTTCAGTTTGTGTCCTCGTTTTACAGTCTCATTGCCAGGTGATAATCCCATAGATTCATTCAACTAAAGATACAAAATAAAGATTTCCAATAAAAAAGAATCTACCTCATGTAACAGTCACAATGGCATTGTGACTTGAACAGGAATTTCTGATTGCTAAATTGACTTTATATAGAGATGATGGATTATAAAATATCAAATCAAGACCAGATTTTCATCTCCAACCATGCTTCAACTCAGATGGTGGCACATAGCACCAAAATCTAGTTATAATTCAAAATTAGCATTAACAATTTTACTTCTTCCAGTATTAAACTCAAAGTGATAATTCTACAATTAAAAAAAATATATAAATAACTAAATACTGAAATTACTGTGAATTTAAATTCTGCATATGCACATTTTGACAACATGTCTCTTCAGTGCAGATAAAATGTAAACATTTGGAAGCCCATAACTCAAAGATGTTTCAAAACTGATAGAGAACAAATAACCAATATAATCTAAATGTAAAGCCAAAATTAGCTACAGAGCTATAAATTACTACGTAAAATATCATGTCAAATATAACACTATGTTAATCAAATGGCTGCACGCATTAAATAAACTAGAGGCTCCAAGTAACCTGTATTGCACACCATGAACTGTATTTACCATGCACAATTAATATGTCTAATATTAATATGTCCATTTATTTATAAATTGTTTTAATAACAAGCAATTAGAAAGATATATGGGGGCCATCTTGGATTTAGGATCAGTAGTGTAAAACCACATTTATCATGCCTAGTAAGTATCAACTTGATTTCAATAACGGGCAATTTATATAATTTGTCTCCAAGTTCCTATGTTATACTTTAGTCTGAGGTAGCATTCATCTAGATTTTATGATCAGTGCTGTTATAGTACATTTAGTAGTGCACCATCATATGACCAGAACTAGTTAATATCAATTCGATGTGAGAAACAGAACTTTAAAAAAAACAATTTACAAGATTTTTCCCATAGGGTTTAATGTTAAACTAAGTTCCCTGGTTGTGGTCATCTTGGGTGGTAAGCAAACCTGCTGAACATATGAATTGTAGTCCTTTATAAGCTTTAAATTTTAAGTTGAACATTTTTGCAATAAAAACTAATGATATCCAGATCTTTTCCAAATTATCTTTGCAATATGAGTCAAAACATATAATAATCCCCTAAAATTCAAAGAAAAATTGGTAAAAACTCTTGTATGGGTCTTACTATGCTAAACATTGTTCAATATTTAAACTTCATCTTTATCATCATTTTAAATTCGTTAGATGAAATCAGTTAGCAAAAATCAAAAATTATACAAAAGGGTAAACAACTCCAAGATGAATTGCATGGTCCATCTTGTCAAGTTGACCATTTGGTGCCATTATTGATCTCTTTGATGATTTTTTTTTTGAGTTATTAGCAAAAACAAATAACAATTTACCCCTGTGTTCTAATTTTACCATTGGTGGCCAAGTTGGTAGACTAACAAGGGCATCACATACAATTTTGAATCTATATACCATATGATTGATAATTGTGGCCATTTTGGTTCCATTCAGCCAAAGAGTTTCAGAGAAGAAGATTTCTGTAAAAAGTAAACAAATTACAGGTGACTGACACCAAGTATAGGGAATATCTCACTTTGCCCTTTAGGCCACGTGAGCTTAAAAGTATACCTTAGAAATGTATGTATGGCCTTCATTCTTTTGCAAAACAGCTGAGCTTACTCTGTAATTCAAACTAGCAGATGAAGAAAAGTGTTTCGTTTTTGGAGCATGCAGTGCTATCATATTATTCAAGCTTTCATTTGCTTGTAAAGATCCAAGATTTGATAGTTTTTCTGACTGGGAGCCCATCTTATCTACCAACAGACTTGTTAAATCCGACTTCAATTCATTCGATGTTAGGTCTTTTCCATGAGGTAAGTTGGAATGTTTGTAATTTTGAGGATCCTTTAGGTACCCGCACCACTCTATATCACACCTGTTGTGGTCTCCAAACATATGATTGACAGAGGCTTCCAGTGCGGTCTGAATACCCTGTGGATTTTGTATGTTCTGGTTTATGGCATATGAAAAGTTTTTCACCACAGCATCACCGACCATACTTGACAGCTCTTTGTGTTTAGGTTTAAGTTTATTTACTTTGCAGATAATGCTGTGTTGAATGTGATTTTTATCACTAAGCTTGACCATTTTTGAATTCGGCATTAACCTCTTGGCTCTATCAAAACCTGTTGAGTCATCATCTCCAACTACCTCCTTTATCTCTATATTACTGTCATTCAGTTCTTTAAGCATTTCAACAACCATATCAGGTTCCATTCCCTAGAAAAAATTACTATAATTGACTTCAATTAATGAATCAATAAACAGCAAGGCATTTGTGAGCTCTGTTAAATTTCTAATTCTAATAATGATAATATGCAAAAGTTTCAAAACATGTTATATGGCATGCATGCATGGCCATAAAAAGCTTGTGATAAAATGTATTATCGTCTTTCCCTCCGCCTATCTCAGCCTGCAGAGCCCTTCCACAAAAGCCATATCCGGTTGACCCGAACTTATCAAGAGGCTGACCTGGAGTTATCACGGCTATTCTCCCAATGTTTGACAAGCAATATCCTTTTTATCCGTTTCGCAAGAAACAAATCTTAATTGGATAAAGAATCTACTATATTTTCCGTTTTTAATTTTGTAAACAAATTACCGTCAACAATACACAAAAATAAAACCGAGAAGTTCGAAAAAATACGGAAACTAGGTCGCTGATAACTTCAGCAGAGCCACCATTTTGTTTACATTGTGACATCATAGAAGTGCCTAGGAACTGGAGGACAAATGTAAACAATGAGAGGCTCTGCAATGAAAAAAATGACTTTATTTCTACTTTCTAACATGGTTCAATCAAAGAATGTCTAAATCTAAAAACGTAAGCCGACAAAAAATATTGTAAAGTCATAAAATAACTACAAAACATTTCCCATTTTTTAAAAATTGGATGAACCTTATTTCCCGCGCAACCTTGGGAGAATTTGAAACAAAACCTAATAAACTATTGTATAGAAAGACGATAAACAAGTTATCTGAATTTTGAAAGCTGGAATATTGTAAAATATCATCCCGCTCACCAGAATATGAAGCCTGGGGCTCGTTCGCTGCGCTCACTCGCCCCTGTGCTTCATATTCTGGCTCACGGGATGATATTTTATGATATACAGATGTAAAAATCCAGATAACATATACTTATTTATCTTTGTAGAGTAAAATTGAACAAAATTGAGTCTCTATCTGCTAAAAGGGTAAAAAATTTACTTACAGGAAATAGGATATCAACATGTCTGAAAATGCATCCAACAATATCGTGTGACAAAAAAATCTTGTGACAAAACTTATACATGTGTTCTGACACAACATTGTTTAGTGTATAACTTTTCATATTACCAAGCAGTCATTTTATTGTATCCTTAATCTCTGGAATATCAAGATTAACCTCTTCAGGCTATACAAATTGGTGTATTCTTTGTTAACTGATAACCAGAAGTTCTTGGCACAAAGCATACATACAGAGCAAATACCCTGTATAAAGATACCCTTTGCAGAAAGTAATACAGACCGGGATGAGATGTCCTGTATAAATACCACTTACCAAGAACTTTAAGTTATCAAAATAATTAAAACATATTTTGAAAGTGTTATCCTGAAACTTCTTGGCAGATTTTTACTAAAAATTGAATAGAAACTGATTTGTAACCATCTAACTTGTTAAAAATGAAATTTGTATAGCCTATATTTTTTTAAGATTTGTTCAGATAATGCCTGTTCTTTTATGTCATCGGTAAATAAAAGTGTCATAAACTTGGTATTTTCATATAAATCCTGTATAATATACTCATACAATCAAATTGGGCCCAGGGTCAATAAAGGTGACGAGTCAGCACAATATGAAAATACTCATTTAACTAGAAGTGCGTTTTTGATACAAAAACGAATGTCTCCCCCCCTCCCCTGTATGTAATGTTCTTTGAGTGATAAAACACAAGTAAGTTTTATGTTGCCCTAGTGGCCGATCATTCCAGATAGACAATATGCACAAATAAGCATTATTGTCAACAATCGTGTGAAGTATAAATGAAATCCTTTGAAAGATGTAAGAGAATAAGCGTCCACAAACTCAATTTTGCAAATTCCAAATCAAAAAGGGGCCTAACTCCATAAAAAATTAGCCGTTCAATCCTGCAAGACGATATGCACAACGACGCATATTGGTCAACAATCCTGTGAAGTTTGGTTGAAATCCGATTAAAGGTGTAGGAGAATTGGCATCCACAAACTGATTTTTGCAAAATTCAAAGTCTAAAAGGGGCATAACTCCAACAAAAAATAGCTGATCAATAAGGCGAGACGATATGCACAGCTAGGTTTGATGGTCAACAATCCTGTGAAGTTTGGTTGAAATCTGATGAAAAATGTAGGAACATTGGTGTTCGCATTGAATACATTATGTGACTTTTTTGTATAGTGGGACTTAAAAAAAGTCCCCCCAAAAAAATCACCAAAACTAACAATAAAAACATTTTCTGTCCTCAATTTCTTATTTCAAATGTATTTACTGCCTGTGTTTCATAAACTTTTGAGGGGTAAATAGACATTTTTTGTCTGAATGTCCATAAATTTTGTCCAAGTACATTGTGAAACTTTTTTTTGGTATTGTGAATTGTGATACTTTCAAAAAAGTTTAACAAATCACTATGGACAGTCCCACAAAAATTACTATGGATAGTCCCACAAACCAAAAGCCCCACAAATATCACTATGGACAGTCCAACAAACCAAGAAGTCCCACAAAAATCACTATGGACACATTGTGGGACTTCAAAAAAGTTCAAGAAACTACTATGGACAGTCCGATACATTGTGGGACTTCAAAAAAAGTTCAACAAACCACTATGGACAAAGTAGGGTCATATTGTGTTGAGGACATCTATGTTGGTGTCGAGCAATACTATGGACCAAAGTGACTATTAGAAACCAAATACTTCTCTTCCAGGACATAATATAGGACCAATATGAATACACACATTCTATGATAAATTAAGCTTCAAAAGCGAAAGCATTGGCTCTACTTTGCTGTATTCATGGACAATATTGAACAAAAAAGTTCTGTATTTAATAGACAGTTTCATGTGTATTTTGCATAACTAATAATAAAGTACGTTAGTGCTTTGGAATCAGCCAATAAATATAAATGCATATGGCAAGTCTTGACTAATACTGCAAGAATACTGGTATGAAATCATTTATCTTATTAATATACCATTGCCGAACCACTCCAATTTTTTCTACAATGATGCTGTCTTGCAGGTACCCCTCTCATCTTAGCTGTTTCACATATTTTGCACCCAGATATCCTCAATTTGTGGCTTACTACTTTACCTGTCTGTTTTCCAATTAAAGATGCCACACCTAAACAAAAAAAAGTTGAAATATTAAGATTCATACGAAATGTTTATGTTTATGTAGTACTTTTAGAGTTATTCAACTTTAATGGATTGCCATTTGTGAACTATTTTGAATTTGTCATTTTCTCATATCTAAATTCTTATTCTTTATACCCCCTGCAACAAAGTTTGGGGGTATATAGGAATCACCTTGTCTGTCTGTCTGTCCGTCTGTCTGTCCATGTGTCCGTCTGTCCACACTTCTCGTAAGCGCAACTCCTCTTAAACTACTGGAAGGATTTTGATGAAACTTTACACAAAGGAAGGACATATATGGAGATGTGAATGAAGAAATATAATTATTGTCCAAAACCAGGAAGGGGAGATAATTGGACTTTGACTTTTCGTTGATTCCCCATGTATGGATTACCTCGTAAGCCAACTTCCTCTTAAACCACTTCAAGGAAATTTAATGAAACTTTACACAAAGTAAGAACACTATATGGAGATGTGCATGAAGGAATATAATTATTGTCAGAAACCAGGAAAGGGAGATAATTTTACTTTGAGTTTTCATTGATTCCCCATGTATGGGTTACCTCTTACGCACAACTCCTCTTAATCCACTTGAAAGATTTTGATGAAACTTTAGACAAAGGAAGAACACTATATGTAGATGTGTAAAATGTCAAATAGGCTAAAAAATGTGAATTTTATATATGTCTGATTTAGACAGAGTGTTTTCATTGGAACCCTTGGGAAAAGTTTTTTCTTGACGATTATATCATTGTGTCCATACTTGTATTGTGTCCACACTTGTACTGTGTCCGCACCTGTATTGTGTCCACACCAACTTAATTTTGCGCTTACCATATCGATTCAGGGTTCAATAAGCGGGGGTATCTCTGGCTGCCATTCGGCAACAACTCATGTTTATATCTATTTTCAATAGTTGTTTGTAAAGTTTCATAAACGTATAAAATTATGAGTGGAAAAGTTTGATGATGGATCTTGACAACCCTTTGAGTCTACATATATACATTATTAAACGTCCCTAATCTAAAACACATTTTAATATTTCAATATGTATTCACAGTATACATTCTGGAAGTGCAAAACAGTATACTTTTCGGAAGTGTGAAACATAATACTTTCTGGGTAAAACAGTATACATTCTGGAAGTGCAAAACAGTATACTCTCTGGAAGTGTGAAACAGTATACTTTCTGGAAGTGTATAAAACGGTTTATCAGTAATTTGTATGAATTTCCTTTGATCTGCATTGCCTGGTATTCTTGGTATCACTGAACAGGCCATGAGATAGAAAATAACGGGTCACTGTGAAGACGTCACGCAGGGGTTGCTATTCTGACGTCATGTTTGGTACATGTGTTCATACGCATAAGAATGCATGTAAATTATTGCAATAAACAATAAATTGGCTCTGATTGAATATAAATTTCAACTTATTTAAATTTCTTGTAGCATTCTATTTATCATTTTGTGAATTACCGATAAAAGAAATATGGGATATTTTGTTTTTGATACGGACTTTATCACGGCGTACACATCAAGCTCACCCTAGCGGGCTCACTTGATACTGGCAGTGATAAAGTCCGCATCAAAAACAAAATGTCCTATATTCCATATATACATTGTGGAAGTGCAAAACAGTATACTTTCCGGAAGAGTGAAACAATATACTTTCTGGAAGTGTAAAACAGTATACATTCTGGAAGTGCAAAACAGTATCAAAATCAAATAAAAAAATTAGAAGACTTTAACTCTTTTTTGAGGGTGGCACAGGGTTATTTTCGTGCAGCGTGTTTGCTTTTTTTTATTTCACGTGTTGCCATGTTGGAGGGTCGTTATTTGCCGTGTTTCGTGCAAACCGAAAAATGGCATCGTGCAAGCCAATTTCTTATTTTTCGTTCCTCGTGTTGTGGCATTTTATTTCTCGTACGCCCGTGCGCGGTACCCCCCTGTGCGACCCCCTTTTTTAGTTATACATGTAGCTACAGATCCTAAAATTGTTATAGATGTTTATGAAAATTAGTTACCAAATTCAAAAATTATAATAATGTAATATTGAATTCTGAGTTTCTAGAACTGATATTGTTTGCCAAAATTGCATTCAGGACACAGGCACTTGTTTCAATCCGCCGGGTTCTAGAGTCCACACCTTTGTACTGGTGTGGACTCTCGAAATCAGCGAATAGAAACAATGATTCATACCTTAGAAAATGAGGATTAATAGAAACTTTAACAAATATTACTGATAAATGTACCTGTTGCAGCTTTTGTGTTGACATCAAAAATGCCAAGTCCTCTTTTTTGATTGTTTTTATCACTGTAGTGATGCACTTTCCCTAATTTAATTTTGTTGAGTTCACCACAGGGGTTCGGACATATTATGTAAACAATTCCTGTTACCCCATAACACCTTACTCCTTTAGTTGATTTTAAGGATAAAGGATTTCCACAACCATTGCAATGTTCAAGTTGTTCCGCTAGGAAACCTAACTCAGTTACAAATCTGTAGTGATGTAACGGTACAATATCTGTTGGTATGTACCATAAGTCATCATCTAGCCCTATATCATCCTGTACTGATTGAGATGGTTGAGGAGCACTGCATGAAATGTCAGAGATATGATATGTATGATCTGTTACTGGAAGTGGAGGGGGTTGAGCCTGAGACTGAGAGCGGTTGAATTGATTTGTAAAGAAATTTGAAGTTTTTTTTATATTTTCTTTCCTGTCAAAGCGACCTTTGTGGTTTCTGATGGAAGGCATCATGTAAAAAGAGCAGACGAATCAGACTATTACGATTGTCGCTTACCTCTAAGTTCTCGTAGTTCAGGATTGGCCATTTTTGGAAAGGCCACTTCATCTTTGACCGCTTCTTGTGGGGTTGCTATTGAGAGATTCTGCTTCATAATACACTAAAATGTTCTTCACGATTTATATTTCAGAAGAAACAGATTAGATATCATAAAAAGCAGCTCTCGGATCTATAATTTTACATTTACATCTTCCTTGAGTCGCACCTGTAGAAGCCATGTTTTGTCACCGGAAGTCACAACGAAATAATCTTGTCACCAAATAGTTATCCTGAAAGAAGAAATTTGATTGAAAAAGTAACCCCTTCAACCATTTTAAACAATGCAATGTATTTTAATAATTTAATTGACGCCTTTCGTAACCCTGCAATTACGATAATGACATTGACATATTTACGGCTCAAATGCGCAACATCTTGCGCAGACGGCGCGAAAATTTAAACTCCCGTACTACCTTAAGATTCTTTTCATGAACTACGTTTTCGATGTTAATCCGCTGAGACGTTTACTTAACAACGACGTTGACAACGTCTATTGTGACGTCACTTCCTAGAGTGAAATTATGGGAAATAATTTCACAGTTAATTATCGCTTTTAATTCACTGAGAAATTTCAATCTTTCACTGCAATCTATATAATAATATCTATTAAAAATTCAAACATCTTGATAACGTCATTCTCCGTGTACTTCTTGTTTGACTCAGTGTGGTTCTTTACAAAATATGTTTTGTCTTTTCCTACTACTATGTAAGTGTATCTGCGTTCTCCGTTTTTAGTGCAGAAACATTGATGCATCAAATCAGAAATTATAGTTTTCCTAAGTTTGGGTTCTAGTGCTGCTGGTGAGGAATTAATTCCCGAAATGACCATACAGCTCACTAAAATTATTGCAGTTGGAATTAACATATGTGTTATGGTCTCATGTTTATTTACTCCATATCTTTTCGTAAAATATTTAATACAGGGGTTTGCCTTTTAATGCAGAGTTGGTAAAACAATTCCCCGTGTTAGAGATGTATGCTTTTTATTTTTCTTAGATATGGTGTACTTGTACATAAGATAATATCTCATGTGTACACTTTGTTCAATTACTATTTTCTAAATTAATGTAAGGTATAACTCCCTCAATCGTAGTTTTGTCCTTAGCCATATTTGATATTACTGATTGTTTGGATTTCGTTTAGTTTTATGCATTTTATACGTTTTTTGAAATTATTGATTTCCTTTGTTTGGGTTCTAGTGCTGCTGATTAGGAATTACTTTCCGAAATGGCCATACATCTCATTAAAATTATTGCAGTTGGAGTTTACATATGTGATATGGTCTCATGTTCATTCACTCAATATCCTTTCGTAAAAACATGAATGGCCGCTGGAACGAGCACAAAATATATGTGGAAGTGTTAACAATAAAACAATGTTATGGGTTTAGAGATATATAATTGAAAGCAAGGCTATTAAGAGGGTATCGCCCCTACCCTTTGAGTCCAGAGTACGCCCAAAATTTAAGATGAAGTCCAGAGTCCATTTTTCATTTTCTGATTTTTTTTATTTGAAGTACAAGTCCAAATGCTATGACTTTTGAGTCTGTGGAGTCCATAGATTCAAGTGCTGAAGTCCAAAGTACGCCGAAAATAAGGCTCAAGTCCCAAGTTTTTTTTTATTTGAAGTACAAGTCGAAATGCTATGACTTTTGAGTCTGTGGAGTCCATAGATTCAAGTGCTGAAGTCCAAAGTACGCCGAAAATAAGGCTCAAGTCCAAAGTCCAAAAAGGGGGATTATACCCTCTATTAATACAAACATATGCATGTATCTGGTAAGAGCGAAAAGTTCCAAATTCAATCCAAAACCGAAATACAGGTAAATCAGTTATTACCTATACGTAAGAAGGATGAAGAAATCATTGACTAGTCTGTTCTAAAATGCACTCAATTAAAAAAAAACGAGGAATTCATCCATAAAAAATCTCAAAATTGCAAAGCATACGAGTAGTATATAGGAGGTTTTCACCGCGTATTTGAGGTGGTGGTGCGTGGTGGTGCCTGGTGGTGCCGGAAGTGACGTCACCGGAAGTGACGTAGACCGGAAATAACGTTACGGAAGTCACGTGACCGGAAGCGGAAGTCACGTGACCGATGTATAACATGTCAACATTGCGCATGCGCAACCGGAAGTGGACTTGTTTTAAGCCCTATTCGGGCCTATTGATAGGAAATGACGTGTTGGAACAACACGTGATGCCGCAGGGGTCATGTATGACCTTATTATATGATGCGTGCGTGACCGGAAGTGGGCGTAGCCCCATGTTGTATACCGCAAGTGGTCTTAATTGAGGCCCTAGTCGGGCCTATTGATAGGAAATGGCGTGTTGGAACAACACGTGACCCCGTAGGGGTCACGGTTGACTTTAGTGGAGCGCGCATGCGCGACCGGAAGTGGGCGTAGCCCCAGGTATAGACCGGAAGTAGGTGTGTATCTACTGTAAGTAGCCATATTAACCGGAAATGACGTGTTGGAAGAGGGCAAGGCCCCGTAGGGGTCATGTATGACCTTATTATACGACGCGTGCGTGACCGGAAGTGGGCGTATCCCCAGGTATAGACCGGAAACCGGGAATTTTCTGGTTTTTTTTTTTCTTGTGTTTTACCCTTTTTCAATGGTATTCTTTGTATTTTCAACCCCTTTTCAGTATTGTTCTGCAATCAAAAGTTTAACCTAATATCCGGGCGTGGTCATTCAGCAGTTTCCATTGTATTTCAGTAGGTGTCTTCTATCACGTCCGCGTTCGTCAAAGGGACATAAGTCTTGGATTTCCCGCGTTTCTTTTTGGGTGTCTTCTATCAGGTCCGCGTTCATCAAAGGGACATAACTCTTGGGATTTCTCGCATTTTTGTTGGGTGTTTTATATCACGTCCGCGTTCGTCAAAGGGACATAACTCTTGGGATTTCCCGCGCTTTTTCACGGTGTCTTCTATCAGGTCCGCGTTCGTCAAAGGAACATAACTCTTGGGATTTCTTGCATTTTTGGTGGGTGTTTTCTATCACGGCCGCGTTCGTCAAAGGGACATAACTTTGCTACTTATTTCCCGCGCTTTTTTATCTGTTGTAATAGCATTTCACCCTTTTTTTCAGTATTGTTCTTTGTAATTTCTCCCTTCTCATCCAATTTTTAGACTAAAGTCCTCTTGTGTAACCTTTTGTATGTGTTATTTTATTATTTTCCACTTTATTTTATAATTATCTTTCCTTTTCATCCAATCCTTAGAGGTATTTCCCTTTTTCCCTCCAAATTCCTATAGTGTCGTCTGCTATTGCCATTTTGTTTCCTATTATATTACATAATTATCTCTCTTTTCCATTCAATTCTTAAAGTGATTTCCTCTTCCCTACCAAATTTCTATAATAATGTTGTCTGCTATTGGTTTTTTATTATTGTTTCCTATTTCATTTCATAATTATTTCCCCTTTTCATCCAATTCTTAGAGTTATTTCCCCTTACCTGCCTAATATCTATACTATAGCCTGATATTTTTAGATTTCCCGCCTAACCCTATATCCAATCTAATCCTACAACTAACCCTTGCACTAACTCTAAACCTCACCCTATCTATAATCTAACCCTTACCATAACAACAGTACTAACCCCAACCCTTACCCTAACCATGGTAGTAGTAATAAGCAGTGTTCTGTCCACAACATAAGAGAAATACATGGTCACGCTCAGAAATAATAATGAATTTCTGTTGTTATGGTAAGGGTTAGATTATAGATAGGGTGAGGTTTAGAGTTAGTGCAAGGGTTAGTTGTAGGGTTAGATTGGATATAGGGTTAGGATTAATTTATGGTTAGGGTTAGTACTATGGTTAGGATTAGGATTACTTTATTGTTAGGGTTCGATTATAGTTAGGGTTAGGGTTAGGGTTATATTGTAAT
>MJUU01054200.1:10642-28704 GCA_002080025.1 Modiolus philippinarum | reverse complement strand
GTTGTCAAGAGCCAAAGTAAAAGAGGCAAAAACAGCAGGTGGAAATTCACTGGAAAATTGTAGACCGCAATGGTCCTGACTTTGGTAAAGGCAGTTCAAAAGAAATGGTGGGTTAAACCGGAATTATGGCGTGCCAATCTCCCCTTCCATTCAGGTAGCGTCCTGAAGCAACTTTACAGAAATTGCTATTGAAAGATTGTAGAGAATAAAAAACATGATCATACAAAAGTTAAAAAAAAGAATCTTGAATTACACCTCGGACAAAAACTTCAAATTTTTCCACAGGGGACTGGTATGGACAATGTATTAAAAAACTTTTTAATGATCGTACGAGACGGAATTTTTGAAGCGTTGATTAATAAACCAGTCACGAAGATTACTATGTCTAATGAGAAAGTCTCATTTGTGCTAACTATCATGTAACGAATCAGTTGTGAACCGTACATTCCGTCAGCAGGAATATTACTGTCCATGTTAGGGAAATTGATCATATTAAAATTACGATCGTCGTTCTTGGCGTAAATTTTAGTCCTGAGATGACAATTTTCGTAAAATTAGAGATTTAAGTTAAAAAAAAAGATGTTCATCTAGTGGTTTCTTTTGTTTCCTTTACCTCTAATTCTGGGGATATATTGATGGGATCCATTTAGCAAAATGGAAAGAACATCATGAATATATCTATAGGTCAGATTGAAGGATCAAGCATCTTTTTTATGATCTTTTACAAGTCCCTGAAGAAATTTAGTCTCGTAGGAATCTGCACATTGGTATACCAACCTGCTGTTGATAAATAGCACCCCCAAATGTGACAAATATATTACAATATGAAAATCAAGCATTCTGCCCATCTGTTTTTCATCCTAGCATATTGTTCCTTTTAAATTGTTTTTTTTTTAAATGTGGATTTATATCCTAATACGACAATATTTTATTGAACTTATAATTAAAAGATGAAAGTCATACATTTGGAAAAAGTAATGCTGTTTTTGAAGCGATCAAATTGGCTCAATCCAAGTACAAGACAGGATGTCAAATAAATTAAAAAGGGTAACAGGAAACACATAAGTAGTATAGGGCAGACGTCTAGACAATTTTTCCGTAGTGCATTCTTCGTAAAATATTTTAGGGCTGCTTTGTTTTTCCCTCAATTTTGTCGAGGAGCTATTTACCTTTGTAAAATATTTTAGGACTGCTTCGATTTTTCCTTCCCAAAGTGTCGCGGTGCTGTCGAAGTCTTATTATGCCAGTCCTGATGTACTTTAGTGGGCCTCTACTCATGATCCTCGTTTTTGGCTTCGCCCTTCTTCTGTTTAAGATGTCTTCATTGGTGAAACTATTGTCCTGCCTTGTCTAAGATGCTTTCATAGATCTCTCCTTTAACTTAGGTCTCATGCTTACCCTAACACTGACCCTAACCTTTTCTGTTGTAGTGTTGTTAGATGATCAGTACTGACGTTTTTGTTCACGACTTACCCTAACCAACCTAACCTTAATCTTTATTCTGACCCTGCTCATAGTGTTTTATATATTATGTTCTCTAAGCCATACCTTAACCTTTTGTTCTGAGTTTCCATCCTAACCCTTGTCATTATGTATTATATATTATTTATGTTGTGTTCTCTCAATACTTATACACTGGTTCCTGAATTTGTTGTCTTTTGTTCTTGACTAACTGTAACTATCCTTTCTTGTTATTCTTTCTGTACCATTTTTTATAGTTACTTCTGCATTTATCCAATGCTATTCTCAAATTATTATTTTCCTGTATCCAACCTCTAGTCCTAACCTAAGTTGCTATGACAACTTTCATTTTTTGTTCTTGATTTGTTTGTTTATGTTTATTTTTCTGTTTTTACTTTTGTTTAGTTGTAGTTTTTATTTGTTTTGCTTTTGTTGTTGTTTATTTATCTATTTCTTTTTTTATTCGTTTTTATTTTGTTTGTTTTTGTGTATTTTCGTATTGTGTCTTCTATGGTTTAAGCGTATTTTTTGGCAATAAAATAAACAAAAGAATATATATACATTTTATTTTCTCTGTCAAATAGGCAAACACGGGTCAGGGGCTACATGCTATCTTTACAGTGTTTAATATCCATAAGGTAATGTACAATAATCAGTTATGATGATTCTTTTGTCAAACACTAGTCTATAATCTTTACTTTGACGGATGGATATTAGTCTCTTCTGGTCTCTAATAATTTTAAAATCATCGATAACGGTCTTCACATCGTCTCTTTTATTACTGACTATATGTCTTATCGTATCAAAGTTGATGACCAGAGAGATCATGTAGTTAAGGCTGATTCCTCGCACTTAAGATATGGTGGTATGTTCTTATCAGGTCTGACTAATTTGTAAGCGTAGTCTTTGGGTCCTCCAGTCACAAACTCTGTAATTGTGTTATCTGGTACTTCATCCGTAAGATCTCCTAAGTAGTCTCCTAATTCGGGTTTCCGCTCTCCAGGTTTAGACGTATCAACAATAGAATCGGTAACGGCGTATAAGGCTCGCCTGTCCAACTTCTCCAAATAACTATACAATTTTAAACGGGGCTTGAGCGTGAGCTTTGAGCAGCAATGACGACATGAGTACGCCCGGAGTCTTCCACAAACTCTTCTTTATACTGGTATCTAAATTCCACCATCTCATTATTGACGGGATAAATACTCATGGCGATAATTTGGTCACTGGTAAACATATCGAAATAGTCCACAGGTTCACTCACATATTTGATTTGGGGTAAGTTTCTTCTTTGTCCGAGTTTTCCCCAAAAGCTATTTAACATGAGTGTAGCTAATGATCTCAATCCATTTTCCTGATTTTATTATAGTCTAGGAGTATACCCTCCTTTCATGGTAGTTTCGAATATACTTCAACCTGTTATCTTCGTTGTCACACCACGCGGGCCATCCACTAGCTCCCTGTTTCATTTTAGGGAAAGTATTGATATATTCGGTGAAAAGACCACCAGTCTTTGAAATGGGGTTATACTGATCTGTCTCAAAGTGCCACACTTCGTAGATCTGTCGAACAATATATCCTTTTTCCACGTTTTTTTTTCACTTCTTCCGTCTCAATGCTCATTGATCATCGGTGTGTCCACACGGCGACACATACTATTTTTATCCACGTTTTGATTCATGCACAGTGAATATACTTTATGTACAACACATAAATAAGGCTTGTTTTCTAACGCTCCACACGTTGAAATTTACAATGAGTGCACCTACCGTTGTCGTCGGGTGAATATCCTTCATCAAACTGAATCGTATCATCTTGAGTGCATTCAAAAAAAAGAAAATAAAAGTTTGTTTTTTTTTCTGTTCATCGTTGTTATTCACGGGTAACATATAACACTGATGTCCCGGTGGATAGTAATCTTTACTTATTTTACAGTAGACATTTCCACAAATATGGCGTTTATTCATCTGTTTATTCACGGTCCAAAATATTGAACATTATTGTTCAAAACATCATTTTTATCCATCACTTTTTTTTAAATTACAATTTTTATCATTTTAATACCACGAAATCTTCCTTTTTTACAAAAACAATATCATGAAATCATTATTTTTACTAACACAATACCATGAAATCTTTCTTTGCTCACACAATATCATGAAATCACCATGGTAACTAACACAATGTCATGACATCACCATGGTTACTACCACAATACCATGGCATCACCATGGTTACTAAGTAAATACTTAAAACTAACTACTGATGTATCACTTATAACTCTTTTAGTATTTTGTAACAATCTTGAAACAAAAAGTGGATTGAAGCTGTACATAATGTTGACCAATCAAATTGCAGGAAATTCAACAAATCAGAATCATTCATTTACAATGGATTGACCAATCAGAATGCAGGAAAATCAACCAATCACATTTCTTTTAACAAAATGAACCGACCAATCACAGCCATCGATACAAATTACTTTGACTATATAAAGACGCGATCAACCGGCTTCCTCAGGCATCAAATTGTCATCCTGCTGACCAGTTCGAAAGTGTGATACGAAAATACCTAAAATAAATGGTAAGTGCATCAATTACCCATCACTAATTAATATTCATAACTAATTATAATGTCCATAACTAAATACTATAACTAAATGATGTTCTTTTCGTCTTTACAGATATATTTATATATTTATACGATTAACCAGATTGTGATTAAAGAAAAAATTGTGATTCGAAAGAGACCTCAAATGATTAAATGGTAAGTAATTTAATTACCCATCACTTATTCATATTAATAGCTAATTATAATATTCATAACTAATTATAATATTCATTACTAAATGTTATGACTGAATAATGTCCTTTTGTTTTTACAGATATTGTGAATAAACAGATAGGAAGCCAAGAGACCTCAAGTGATTAAAAAGTAAGTACATTAATTACTAATCATTAATTCTTATTCATAACTTGTTATTATAATTGTAATTAAGTCCATAGCAAATTATTATAACTAAATCATATCCTTTTATTTTTACAGATATAAACCTGTGACTATTGTCAACTATCGTTTCCAAAAAGAGTCAGTTGCTACAACATTACCGGCAATTCAAACAACATAATATGTTTACACGTGGCGTATGCCTGAAGCATTTTACAAGAAAAGACAACCGAGACCGCCATGAAAAAAACATTTTAATGACAGTAACTTCCCCTGCAATGAGTGTGGGTTATTATATAGGAACCAAGATAGTCTGCATGAACACTAGAATGAAAAACAACAGACAGGAGCTGATCTTAGTCAACCCAATCAACATTACATCATTGAAAAAGGTAAAGGTACCAGAATGCCTCGTTTTAATACATAATTCAATGAATACCATGTCACATTCAAAGATTTACATGTCAACAGTATTCCAGAAATTTTAAAAACACTACAGATATTGTTCGACTCCATTATATCAGACTTAACGGGATGAAAGAAGAAGATTTAGTTCAAGTGACACTTGAATGTCCGGATTTGAATTATCCTATAAAACTACCCTTCGTGAAAGTTGGACAAATAACAGGCGAACCCCTGCTTTTAGAGATGGAAAAGGTATTACAGTCAAACGAACAGTTTACCGTAGACTAGGGTTTTAAACTGAATGTGACCCATGTCAATCTTACAATTGGTGGAACCTGAAAAAAAGTGTGGTTATGTTGACATGGAAAAGTATTTCAACGATAAACGTTGCATCATACAGATAAAAAACGATGATGATCTCTGCCTGGCACGAGCTATCGTTACGGCCATGGCCAACATCGACGGACATAAAACATGGAACAGTATTCGTCAGGGACGAAATATTCAAAAGGAGTTTGCCATTGAACTACACGAAAAAGCCAGAGTACCATTGATGAAATGTGGAATCAACCAAGTCAAACAGTTCCAGAATTTTCTAAATGGCTACCAAATACATGTGGTTGCCAAGGAACATTTTAATGGTATTATTTATCATGGACCCTCAGCTGAGAAGAAAATATTTTTGTAATATCATGATGACCATTTTGATGTTATTACCAGAATGGCTGCGTTTTTTAGTCGCAGTTACTATTGTCCTGATTGTCACAAAGGATATAACAACAAAAAGAGCACGTGTGCAGCAATGTATGTTATTACTGTCATAAAATTCATGACCAAACCGAAGATGTCGAATGGATACTTTGTAAAATACCGATTGTGGACGGTATTTTAAAGGATCAATATGTTTTGATCTTCACCAACAGATGACGTCAGCGGGAAACTCGACGTGTACTACGTATTATAAATGCCAGAGCTGTGGACAAACCGTGAATAAACAGATGAATCAACGCTATATTTGTTGAAATGTCTACTGTAAAATATGTAAAGATTACTATCCACGGGGAAATCAGTGTTATATGTTACCCGTAACTAACAACGATGAACAGAAAATAAACAAACTTTTATCTTCTTTGATTATGAATGCACTCAAGATGATAAGATTCAGTTTGATGAAGGATATTCACCCGAGGACAACGGTAGGTGCACTCATTGTAAACCATCAACGTGTGGAGCGTTAGAACACAAGCCTAATTTATGTGTTGTACATAAAGTATGTTCACTGTGAATGAAACAAAACGTGGATAAAAATAGTATGTGTCAAATGTGTGGAAAAAAGAATTAATATTCGCCGGACCCAACACAACTGAAGACTTTTGTAAATGGTTGTTTTTTGGTGTCTATAGTTGAGCTACTGTTATTGCACATAACTTTAAAGGGTATGATTCGTTACACATACTAGCAAATTTGTATTAGCACGGAGTCAAACCAACGATCATAGCCAATGGAACCAAGAACATGTTTATCGAAGTACCCGGATGTCGTATTCGGATGACATATTCTATCAACTTCTTACCCGTGGCTTTAGCCGAACTACCCAAGATGTTTGGATTGTCGGAACTGAAGAAAGGATATTTCCCACACTTGTTCAACACGAAGACCAATCAAACCACCATACTTGAGCATCAACCAGATACCAAGTTTTATCAGCGCGATAGAATGAAGCCCAAAGACAGAGACGCCTTCTACGAGACCAATTACCAACAACCATTCCATTTTGAAAACGATTGAGTTACTGTAGATCTGATGTGGATATTTTGAGGAAAGCCTGTCTTAAATTCTGTGAATTGTTTCTAGAGATGTCAATTACTTGCGGACAGGGAGGAATCGATCCATTCCGACAATGTATTACAATAGCGTCTGCGTGTAATTTGGTTTTTAGAAAGAAAGTTCTTCGGCCCCTATGAGAAACATTCATTAAAAGCGATGCAGTGGATCAAATACCTATCGGAAAAGGAAGGAAACCGCATACAGCACACAGAAAATGGAGGTGAAAAACAAAGTGGAACCTACAAAGTGGATGGATACTACGAGAACGAGAACGGAAAATATGTGTTCAATGGAAAGTTCTGGCATGAATGTTTACACTGTTATAGTGCTACCATCGTAAATCCCGTCAACGGCATGACCATGAGCGACCTACATCAACGTACTATTGAAAAGAAACGGTATTTGGAAGATCAAGGTTATATCTACATAGGTAAATGGGAATGCGAATTTGATAAAGAGGTCCAAGCCAATGATGAATTAAAACACTTTCTTCAACAATCCCAGATGATCACTCCTTTGGAACTCAGAGATACTTTTTTGGTGGAAGAATGGAAGTCTTTATGCTGTATAAAGATACGTCGAATGGTGGATCCATTGATTATTACGATGTGACGTCGTTATATCCTTACATTAATGAAACTGGTAAAAACCCTATTGGACATCCACACATTATCATCGTAAACTTCACTGATATTCAACCCTACAAAGAATTGATCAAATGCCAAGTGATCTCATCCAGAGAACTCTACATTCCAGTACTTTCAGCGAAGATAAACAATAAGCTATTATTTCCTTTATGCAAAACCTGTGCGGAATCGAATCAACATACACCATGTGGACATACCGATGATCAACGCGAACTGACTGGAACGTGGGTGACGGACGAAGTGAAAAAAAAAAAGCTGTGGAAAAAGGATATATCATTCGACAGATCTATGAAGTCAGATCAGTATAACCCCATTTCAAAGACCTGTGCTCTTTTCACCGAATATATCTATACTTTCCTTAAAATGAAACAGGAAGCTAATGGATGGCCCGAGTGGTGTGACAACAAAGATAACAGGTTGAAGTATATTCGAAACTACCATGAAAAGTAGGGTATACTCCTAGACTATAATAACATAAAGAAAAATCCTGGGTTGAGATCATTAGCTACACTCATGTTAAATAGCTTTTGGGGAAAACTCGGACAAAGAAGAAACTTACCCCAAATCAAATATGTGAGTGAACCTGTGGACTATTTCGATATGTTTACCAGTGACCAAATTATCGCCATGAGTGTTTATCCCGTCAATAATGAGATCGTAGAATTTAGATACCAGTATAAAGAAGAGTTTGTGGAAGACTCCGGGTATACTAATGTCGTCATTGCTGCTTATACAACCGATCAAGCCCCGTTTAAAATTGTATAGTTATTTGGAGAAGTTGGACAGGCGAGCCTTATACGCCGATACCGATTCTATTGTTTATACTCTCAACCTGGAGAGTGGAAACCCGAATTAGGAGACTACCTAGGAGATCTTACGGATGAAGTACCAGATAACACTATTACAGAGTTTGTGACTGGAGGACCCAAAGACTACGCTAACAAATTAGTCAGAGCTGATAAGAACATGAATACCACCATATCTAAAGTGCGAGGAATCAGCATTAATTACATGAACTCTCTGATCATCAACTTTGATACGATAAAACAAATAGTCACTTATAAAAAAGACGATGAGAAGACCGTTACCGAGAGATTTTAAAATTTAATACCACTCGAGACTACTATCCGTCCATCAATGTAAAGATTATAGACTAGTGTTTGACAAAAGAATCATCATAACTGATTATTTTACATTACCTTATGGATATAAAACACTGTAAAGATAGCACGTGGCTCTCCGACCCGTGTTTGCCTATTCGACAGAGAAAATAAAATGTATATATATTCTTTATTGCCAAAAAAATACGCTTAAACCATAGAAGATACAATACCAAAATACACAAAAACAAACAAAATAAAAACGAATAAAAAATGGAAAAAGATAAATAAACAACAACAAAAGCAAAACAAATAAAAACTACAACTAAACAAAAATAAAAACAGAAAAGTAAACATAAACAAACAAACCAAGAACAAAAAATGAAAGTTGTCAAAGCAACTTAGGTTAGGACTAGAGGTTGGATACAGGATAATAATAATTTGAGAATAGCATTGTATAGATGCAGAAGTAACTATAAAAAAGGGTACAGAAAGAATAACAAGAAAGGATAGTTACAGTTAGTTTATTGTCACAATTAGTGTATAGTCATGTCAAACATGGAGACATTCCGAACGCACCGTGTGTATTTTAAATAATTGGTTTCGTTTCCCTATTCCACCTTTCTAAATCGTAGTCAGAACGTAGATCTATGAATGTCCAGATATTAGTTTGGAACTTGGAATACCTACTTGAAGATTGATCCATTTAACGTAACTACACAATAGTTTATTGTAAATATCAGCTGTACACGTTGATTGCATAATTTGCTATAAATATCGACTTTAACGGAATATTCATCTCACACAGAAACGTACAACCGTTGATTATAATTATATTTACAACTTTCATCACAGTATTTCAAAGTTTTATTTATTATTCCGTCTAGAAAAGGAAGATAAACAACCGCTATTCAGTTGCACAATTCGTATAAATATTGAATGTATGGCAAGCAGTTAGCGACGTTTAAATACATCCAGATATAATTATGGAACATAAATTCCGTGTATTACAGCAATTCAACTGACTATACCGGAACTCGATGTTTGATATTACACAGATACACGTCATATTTGTGTTTATTTATGCAAATTATTGTGTATTTTAATATGTTGACATTTTGCTCATAATTATGGTAGCATAAGTGGACTATAAATTCTCATTATTTCGGACACATAACTTATGATTGTTAATTATTGTATCTTTCAGGTTTTTACCAATTTGTTCACCGGCTTATTAAAATACTACATCAACACTTGGTTTATATTTTGAATTGGGCCCACGAACTAGGTTATGCTCGCTGAGTCCGGCTCAGTACAGTAAAAACACTAATGTTTTTTTACTGTTCCCGAACAGTAAAAACACTAGAACCAGCATGAGTTCCAGACCTCATTTGGACAACTGGTAGCACCGTTCCTGCTGCAGTTACAGGACAACGTTTCTTCCTGTTCCCGGACAGAAGACAACACCGTCACTCAACTACGGTAACATCGTTCCTGTTCCAGGCGACAAGCTACAACTGGATTAAACAACGTTCATCATGAGTGTAAATCCCACTGATATGCCCTAGGAAGCCATTTCAGCAGTTCCGGACACCAGGGTCCGGACACTTACAGAGAAAGGACAAGAACAGTATTCACAAACATGTGACAAACATTGTCAAGACATAGAATATTTATGGACCATGTCTGAAGCCCTGCTCCAAGAAGCAGACGATCCTCCTGCTAACGTACGGGACCAGTTAAACCTTGGTCAAAAAATTGCACAAGCAAACGCCAGGTACCAGAAACAACTCAGGGCTTATAAGGACTTCCTGAAATCCAGCAGGACCGAAGACAGCAAACATGATTTGGAAGCCTGTGCAACAGTGTCAGGCTTCCGGCAACAAAGGGTAGACAACGCCCTGTGTAATCTACAGGAAACAAGCCAGGCTCTGACGCCTAAGAAAACACCAAAAGGCACCTAGTAGCAGCTCGTCGTCCCACAATAGTAAATACAAATCACAAGGTGGGACGTCAACACGTACAGACGCTTCTAGTCTGTTAAAACGTAAGAAAGCATAAGCTGAAGCTCTCAAAGCAAGCCTTGCTTTCGCAGAAAAACAGGCCGCTCTGTCAAAGCAGCAAACCATTTTAGAAGAATCTACAGCTCGTCGAAAGGCTGAAATGGAAGCAGCTTCAAAAGGCTGAGATTGCTGAGATGGAAGCAACAGCAACTCGGAAGAAAGCCGAATTAAAGGCCGACCAAACATTGCTAGAGGCAAGAAAAGAAGCTGTCATGGCAGAAACTGAGGCTAAGATCCTGGATGACGATAGTAGTCAAACAGGAGTTGATAGTGAAGACCAGCGAAGTCAGTTGCCCATAGAGGAAGCAGACCCACTACAATGGGTTCAACGATATGTTGAAGAACACTCCTTCAATGTTTCAAATGAGGAGGCACAAATATCCCGTCAGTAGTATATGGGGCCTCCAGACCACCGGAAGTTACGTCTACTCTAACAGTAGTATATCGGGCCTCCAGACCACCGGAAGTTACGTCAACCCCAACAGTGGTATATGGGTCCCCCTGACAGCAGGAAGTTACGTCAACTCCAACAGTAGTATACGGAGCACCAGAGATAACATCTACTCCAGCTTATGCTGGACCAACCCGAAGATCTCAGTCTGTTACATTTCAGCTTAACAGAGATGCACCAGCATTTGAACCATCGTGTCAGCACTTATCACGTGACATGCCAATACCAAGTTCACAAGCAGTAAACCTGGAGGATGACAGGACTGTAAACCAGACTTCAGATATAACCAGATTCCTTCTCCATAAGGAAATACTGTTATCTGGTCTTACTAATTTCAACGACCGTGCTGAATGCTACTTTGTGTGGAAAAATAGCTTCAAGTCAGTTGTTGATGAAGCTGTGGGATCGTTTAGATACCAGGTATGGATCCCCTGAAATGGTGGAAGCGTCAATAATGGACAGATTGGCAAAATTCCCAAAACTGACAAACAAGGACAGTGCACGTCTGTATGAGTTGTCCGATTTATTGTCGGAGATAGAACACATCAAACAGAATCCTAAATTCCAGTCACTCCTGGGATATTTCGATTCGTCATCTGGGATAAGACCAATTGTCAATAAGCTCCCTTATGGACTCCAAGAAAAATGGACAACAAGAGCTTATAACTACAAGACGTCACATGATGTACCATTTCCACCATTCGCCGAATTCTCCAGATTTATTCAGGAAATGAGCAAAATCAAAAATGATCCCGTGTCTGTTATGAACAAGAACAGTAAACAACTCCAAAATATTCCGGAAGAAAACCACCCGTGGCCAAAACCCGGGTAGCATCTCACAAGACTGATGTCGACAAACCAAGTAAAGACATTGGGAGCACCCTGCCCCAGTGTACAGAAAATGGAGCACCAGACAGGTGCATCATACACAACACAAGACATTCATTAGACGAATGTAGAGGATTCAAGTCCAAATCAATTGAGGAGCGGAAAGAGATCCTCAAACAAAACAACCTATGTTTTAGGTGTTGCGCCTCTACAACCCTAAGGAGCAGAGACTGCAAGGTGAAGATTTCCTGCAGAGACTGCGGAAGCAAGCAACACACCACTGCCTTACACATAGTCAGGAAGGCATCTTCAGTTGGCCCCGCTCAACATCACGGCGGGGAGACTGTGCAACAGAACGGCGGGGAGGCAAGTAGTGCCAACAGTACTGACAGAACAGTAAACTCATCTTGTACAGAGATCTGTGGAAATAACACATGCAAATCATGTGCCAAAATCATCCCTGTCAGAGTGCATCATAGGGACAACTCCAACAAGACTGTTGAAATGTATACAGTTCTTGATGACCAAAGTAATAGGTCCCTAGCATCGCCAGAGTTCTTCAATATTGAAGACCAACCGGAAAATTCTACCCTGACCACTTGGTCGTATTGCCACCAGTGGCAGAAGGGCCAAAGGTTTTATAGTCCGATCTTTACACGGACATGAAGAGTTAGAACTGCCAGTTTTGGTAGAATGTGATTATATTCCAAGCAGCAGAGGCGAAATCCCGTCACCAGATTCTACCAAACACTTTCCACATATGAAAGATATAGCTGGGAGAATCCCGCAAATCAAAGATAGCAGGAAGATAATGCTGCTTATAGGAAGAGACTTACCCGAAGTCCATCATGTCCTAGATCATAGATATGGACCACCTGGATCACCTTTTGCCCAGAAATTAAGACTGGGCTGGGTAGTCATCGGAGAAATCTGTCTGGACTATCAACATGTAACTCCAGACTTATCTGTGAAAAAAAACATTTGTCCTACCATCTGGCCAACCTACGACACTAAGACCATGTGAAAGTAAAATTTGTGTACGGGAGCCAGATCCCGCTTGTTTCAACACTACAACCAAAACAGTAGACATACCAGAATATGATATCTTTGCTAAGACAAAAGATGACGACAAACCAGGAATGTCGTATGAAGATAAAACATTTATGAAACAAATGGACAACCAGTTTGTAAGAGACTCCACAGGCAGTCGGGTATCTCCGTTACCATTTCGGACACCAAGACAACGACTTCCAAACAACAGACAACAAGCTGTTAAAAGAGCGGAATTCCTCGAAAACAGTCTGAGGAGGAACGCTCTCAAAAGAGAACATTTTATAGAATTCATGTCAAAAATATTAGACAACAACCATGCGGAAGTTGCTCCGCCATTGCAAGAACAAGAAGAATGTTGGTATTTACCGTTGTTTGGAGTATACCATCCCAAGAAACCTGAACAGATCAGAGGTGTGTTCGATTCCTCAGCAAAGTTTGACGGAGTATCCCTCAACAATGTTTTGATGTCTGGTCCAGACCTATCAAACAGCTTACTGGGAGTCCTGATACGTTTCAGGAGAGAGATGGTTGCTGTTACTGCTGATGTTCAACACATGTTCCACTGCTTTGTAGTGAGAGAAGATTACAGAAACTACCTAAGATTCCTGTGGTATAAAGACAATGATATTGATAAGGGATTGATAGAGTACCGAATGAGAGTCCATGTGTTCGGCAACAGTCCATCCCCAGCAGTGGCAACGTTGAGGCTAGGCCGCAGAGCCAGAGTACGGCCAAGATGTTACAAATTTTGTGACTAAAGACTTTTATGTTGATGATGGGTTAACATCATACCCAACAGCAGAAGAGGCCATCAAAGTCGTCAAAGGCACACAAGCAGCATTGAAGAAGTATGGAAATCTCCGTTCGCATCCAACAGTGCTGAAGTTATGTTTGTATTTCCAACAAGTGATTTAGCTACCAACTTGAAAGATTTAGATCTTGAAGCCAACAATAAACCACTCCAGCGTAGCCTTGGATTAATATGGGATGTCAACACAGACATGTTTCTATTCCAGCTATCGCTGGACACGAAGCCTATAACAAGACGAGGTGTACTATCTACGATAAACAGCATATATTGTCCGTTGGATTCTTAGCCCCAGTGATCATCCAAGGGAAGTTGATTCTAAGAAAGATGACTTCAACAACAGTTGATTGGGACGAACCTGTCCCGGATGACATTGCTTCAGAATGGAAAACTTGGCGATATGAACGGCAGGAACTAGAGACTTTACATGATAGCGAGATTCGTCCTCATATTTCTCCAGAGATTTATGTTGCCAAAACACTCGCAACGCCTGATAATCCTAACATAGGGACTGAGAGATTCCAGCACTTCTCAGACTGGAGTGCACTTATACATAGAATTGCATTCCTGAAACGTTCATCCCGTCTACAACTGAATGGGAGTTCAAAGCTTGAACCTGACAACACTTCACTTCAAGAAACAGAAGACCTCAATATCTCATCACTACAACGTCAAGTTTATGAAGAAGAGTTAGACTGTACAAGTCACAAGATACCTATTGGCAAAGCAAGTTCAATTGCCAATCTCAATCCGCTTTTGGATGAAAAGAGACAAACTCTTCCAGATACTTCTCCGGATATTCGCGTTACAAGAATATTCATATCTGCAAATAATACTCCTTCGCAGGAAGTGAGAGGCTCCAGCACATCTCTACCTGGATAGCACTATATTCTATTTTACCGTATTTATGGTTCATTTGTGAATTCAAGATCAGTTAACGATCACCAAGATAATTCGCGGTGGAAGTTAGTATAAAAAGTGTATATATATTCAGGAAAATTGTGAATAGAATATAATAAATTTCTGTTGTTTTTTTAATAATAGTGATATCAAGTAGATATCAGACGGGGAGTGTATTGTTACAATAGTGTATAGTCATGTCAAACATGGAGACATTCCGAACGCACCGTGTGTATTTATCCCCCCGCTTAGCGAAAGCGGGGGATCATGTAATGCAGTCCGTCCGTACGTACGTACGTCTGTAGTGGCAAGGCATATCTCTGAAACCGCAACAGATAGAAACTTAAAATTTGGCATCATGGAAGAGTATATGACCCACTAGGGAATAGACCCCTAAAAATTGGAATTCGACCCCTTGGGGCCAAATTATGAGCGAAAAAACAAATTTCGCGATATCCAATAAATGGAGATATCTCCAAAAGTGTTAAAGCTAGGATATTGGAACTTATGTCACTACTTATATTGCCTTTCCCAAGTTGAAAGAGGGTATCAAAATTTTGATCCCGCCCTTAGGGGCAATGTCCTAAGGGGTTAAAAAATGTCTAAAAACGATTGTCTAAGAACTCCTCCTACACCGTAGAAGATAGAAACATGAAATTAGGTACACTAGTAACACTTGGGGAGTTGTCTGTGCCAAAGGTTTCGGAATTTTGATTTTGGCCCGGGGGGTGGGGCTACACCCTAATTTGTAAAATCTCAAAATATGGTAAGATCAGTTCATATCCCCACCCCTTAACCATATATATTTATATTCCACATTTAAAGACGAGTTACTTGGTCACCCCCGGGGGTCAGCCCCAACCCCCTCATGTAGAAAATTACAAGTTATCTCAAAAACAGTTGAGATCCCCACCCCTAAACCATATATATTCTTAGTGGGCATGACAAAACAAGTTTAGTGGTCATCCCCGGGGGTCGGCCCCACATACATACATACATATTAATTTTATGTTTGTGGTTCACTGATGGTTTCAGTTAAGCAGAGTTTATTGAAGCAGAGTTTATTTCGCAGAAGATATAATCATTCAATAATAATTATTAATATTTGTACATTTATATTCCATGTATATTGATCTATAGTATTAAGATAGCTTCAGTGATTCAAACTTGAAGGAAATATTTCTTAATTTACCAGGTTAGCACAAATAAATACATCAACATTCACTGTAAGCTCGTGATAACGGTCAAGGTCTGATTGTCAATGATACATGCGTTCACAAAAATTCGTGCATTTCGACTTTGCTGGGAGCGGGGGGATGTGCAGTCCCTGACTGCTAAGTTTCATTTAAATAATTGGTTTCGTTTCCCTATTCCACCTTTCTCAATCGTAGTCAGAACGTAGATCTATGAATGTCAAGATATTAGTTTGGAACTTGGAATACCTACTTCAATAACAGTGTAGGTTTTACATCATATTTTCATTATAATTGGATGAAGATTGATCCATTTAACGTAACTACACAACAGTTTATTGTAAATATCAGCTGTACACGTTGATTGCATAATTTGCTATAAATATCGACTTTAACGGAATATTAATCTCACACAGAAACGTACAACCGTTGATTATAATTATATTTACAACTTTCATCACAGTATTTCAAAGTTTTATTTATTATTCCGTCTAGAAGAGGAAGATAAACAACCGTTATTCAGTTGCACAATTCGTATAAATATAGAATGTATGGCAAGAAGTTAGCGACATTTAAATACATCCAGATATAATTATGGAAAACATATTCCGTGTATTACAGCATTTCAGCTGTATTCTTCCGTGACTATACCGGAACTCGATGATTGATATTACACAGATACACGTCATATTTGTGTTTATTTATGCAAATTATTGTGTATTTAAATATGTTGGCATTTTGCTCATAATTATGGTAGCATAAGTGGACTATAAATTCTCATTATTTTGGACTCATAACCTATGATTGTTAATTATTGTATCTTTCAGGTTTTTACCAATTTGTTCACCGGCTAATTAAAATACTACATCAACACTTGGTTTATATTTGAATTGGGCCCACGAACTAGGTTATGCTCGCTGAGTCCGGCTTGGTACAGTTAGTCAAGAACAAAAGACAACAAAATCCGGAAACCAGTGTATAAGTATTGAAAGAACACAACATAGATAATATATAATACATAATACACAATGACTAGGGTTAAGATGGAAACTTGGAACAAAATGTTAAGGTATGAGTAGTATATAGCGCTAGTTCAGATCCACAGTCCCAATGTTAAAGGTCTGCGATTTTTCCCTCCCGGTTCCGGGTCCGGAAATCGTTTCCGTTCCGGAACCGAGAAGTGTCTACCATATTTAGTATGTCGCTGACCTTTGCTCTCTCAACACCTATGTCTTACCTTAAGCTTTGGTCTCACATGTCTATAGCCATTCGTCATGCTCTGTCATTGGCAAATATTGGTCTCGCCCTATCTCCATTCAAGGTTCTTTTATTAGTCTCGCCCTATCTCCATTCAAGGTTCTTTTATTAGTCTCGCCCTACCTCAATTCAAGGTTCTTTTATTAGTCTCGCCCTACCCAATTCAGGATTTTTTTTATTAGTCTCGCCCTATCTCAATTCAATATTCTTTTATTAGTATCGCCCTACTTCCATTCAAGGTTCTTTTATTAGTCTCATCCTATCTCCATTCAAGGTTCTACTAGTCTCGTCGTACTTCCATTCAAAGTTCTCTTATTAGTCCAGCCCACCTCCATTCAAGGTTCTTTCATGTATTTTTGTTCATATTTTACATTTCATATTGTGTTTTGATATTCAAGTTCTCATTAATGTGATTAATCTATAATGTTTTGCATCATATGATCTTGATATTTTGAGTTTCGTCTTTTGTTTTTGTGTAAATATTCATATCAATGACTATATGTTGTCATAATGTGTGTCAATTCATTAGAGATTTCAAGTTATGTTTCAGTTTTATCATTAAAGTTCATATGAATGTGGTTTAATTTTGATATTTCAATGTTTCTGATTACTTTTTTGTTCATATCAGTGTTAATGTTCGCATGTTTTGTATCACTCTATAGTCATACTTAACGTTAATTGTATGATTTGGTGTTCATATTCGTATAAATGTTCATATGTTTACATATCTTGCGTCAGTTTATGTTGATGTGTCAATGTTTCTGTTCGTATTTGGTGTTTACATTCATATGTTGTACCATTTAACATTTATGTTTGTATTTGGTGTTCACATTCATTTCTTTGTTTAGCTTGCATTAATGTCTTAAGTTGTCATGTTCTGTTGTGTTTGTGTTTAATTTCATATTGTACCACTTCATATTTATCTTTATGTTTGTATTTGTAATTCATATTGTCTCCGGTATCTATTTGTTTTCATAGTTAACGTCAAATGATAGTCATAGCTGACGTTATGCTTCCGCTTCACATTAGTTTTCATATTATCTTCAGTATCAATTTGTTTTCATAGTATCAGTTGATGTTTATTTTCGTCATCCACTTGTTAACATTCGTATCAAAGTGCTTC
>MJUU01054195.1:91400-102348 GCA_002080025.1 Modiolus philippinarum | reverse complement strand
GCCACATACAACAGCTGCGATTTGCATTGGTAACAACATGGGAAAAGCAATTCCTACACCTGCTAAAATAACAGAGGCTGAAATAAGACTTGTATCAATACCGTCAGTAGCATTTATTCCACGCTTATATTTCTTGTATAATGATTTACGTTTATCTCTTTCATTAATCAACGTTTTTTCTATTTCTGTTATTTTTTGTAGTCTATAATTTTGTCCATCTTCTATAGGTAATTCTGGATATAATGGTAAATCTGGGGCTGTTGGTTGCTTCATTTTTAAGGGTATTTTTTAAATTTTTTAATAATTTACATTTTTATAATTTTTCAAAAAAAACTTTTTAGAGTTGTAAAAGAATTTAAATTTCCCGCCAACATTCTTGAAATTCCAGTTTCTACACAGGTAGAAATTGGAACGCGTGAAATTTATATTCCAGGTTGGGGGAAGACAACTCATACCATATTGGAAAAATATATTAACAACCGGGTAAATAAACATGTAAAGTGTATTTGGTTTACATTAATACAATAAGTACTATACGGTTGCTTGACATACCTTTTATGTTTGTGTCCGTCTAATAAAGTCCTCAATCTCCCTTACTCCTTCTATAATTGTTGGTATAATATTCTTTTGAAACAACTATGACGATGACAACAATTTTCTATCTTTGTCATTCCTTTTTTCGGGTTTTTCACACAAAGCATTTTCAATTTCTTTAAAGTCCCCTCAAAACTTTTGCGTTCATCCATTGATATTTATGAAATAGCGTTGTCTGGATAATGTGAAATTTCCTTGAGTGAAGACATCTTGCTTACGTTTAAATGAAATGAAATTACACATTGGCATCGGTTGAAAGAACATTTTTCCAATTAAATTTTATTAGTCTGAAATCAAATGCTACTACAAAATAAGCTTGGTTTGTCATTTAAATTTTTAATAAAGTAAAGTGTTGTAATCAATACTATGTTAGATTGTTGCTAAGTAATAGTCGATATTGGTTAACCAAGTAAATTAATTGCTTTTTTAGTATAAGGAATAAACACATTTTATTGGGGTACTATTTAGGTTTTTTCTTACTTTTTTCTGTGTAGCTTTTTAACACCTCCGGCTGTTTTTTTTAAACACAATAGTAATATGTTATATTGATTATCTACCCTACCGAAATATTTTTTTAGGAACGAAAAAAATATTTCGGTGGGGGGGATCATCAATATAACATATTACTTAAATATTAACTAACACTAGTAAATATTTGCTCTCATTTGCTGATTAGTCAATGATGTAAATGTTCCATGTCAATTTCTAGAAATAATGCCACCGGCATTAAGGATGTTCGCTGGTCAACTTTGAAATAACAACGAATCCGATTAAATGTGATTTTTTTGTAGAAAATTGTAAGAGAAGTAATTAAAGTGAAAAAAAATAGGTTACCGATGTAATTATTGAGATTCAAGTGTTTGAAAAAATAGCGGGAAACTCAACTCCTCTGTCTTTTTCATAGGTTTAACATGAGGAATGTTTGTCCAATAATGAATGTGACAAAATAACACCAATTGAATAAAATTTTATCAGAATGCTCCAAAAGATGTAAAAAATGAAATTATGGAAAAACAATTAGGGGGTCACTGGGAAAAAAAGTAATTAAGCTTTTAAATGGATAAAACCAGAGTAGTCCAAAATTCTGACAGAAATACATAAACATAACCAGCAAATTTCCTTAATACCTAAATCAACGTTTGACCAAAAAAAGTTAATACATTTCTATAATTAAAATTATACAATATACAGTTATATAACACATTCATTTAAAATATTTCACTCAACATCCCTTTTAATTAATGGCACAATGATACACATAACAACAATGGAGCAAAAAAAAGGCGGCATATTTTAAGGATAGAGATAACGAAGATAACTTGACATTAATTGAATAGGAATTAAACAAAAAAAATCTTTAACATTGTTTTCCTGTCTATTACGATATTTTCTAAAATTTCGATGAGAAAGTTTACTCGATTTGAGAAAAATACGTAATAAACAATTTTATATACATCTACTCTTTATTTCCGTTAATGCACGCATGATAATGAGGGGGATGACGTCAATCAGACGATAGAATAACTGCCATTTTCATTTGCCAGTATAATAAATAAAATACGCTTTGACAGCTGTGTAATAGTGTCATGTTTGTTTTGGCAATATGTCCCGCTCCTTGTGTTCAAATCATTTAGAGGAGGGGATCGGAGCATATGCTGCACTCATATCGATTCAAATTTAAATCTAACGTAAACAATACTTTTCATTTTGCATGACAAAACTTAAATCAGAATTTTGAAAAATTAACTTTATCCCATATATTTTTAATGATGCATTTTACACATTCAATGTATAATATGTTCCGTGAAGGTTTTCACATAATATTGTCGGACTTTCCACAAAATGGCTGGTTTTGTGGGATATTAAAATTTCAAAAACAATATAAGACCTTCCCTTTCCCCATTTCGAGGTTAACAATTAAAATACAAAAAAGCAATAAAGAAACAAACCCCTTTTACTTAAGAAGATTTGTTCATCCTGTATTTAGGCCTAAAGAAAACATACCTGTGTCTATGAAGCGCTAATTAAAAACATACTGAAACAATCACTGGATAAAAGCAATTGGACATGAAAAATACATTTTAAATATGTGGACAATCTGCACATCCATGTGGTTTCACTCTCAGCTAAAAATAACATGTCAAACATTACCATCCTACAAATGAAATTTAAATATAACTGTTCGTTATTCTATGGATTTTGATCGAAATAAATGTCACACGTAATTGGTAAATCTTTGTGCATGTAACGCTGTCCTGAAGGCAACTTATCTAACAAGATTTTCCGACAGAGTAAAATAATAATGTTAAAAAATACCGAAGTTGCATAAAAACAGTAAATTTCGTTATGCTGTACACGTGTTTCAAGGAGCAGCCTCTCATCAGCAGCATTAAAATCAAATATTATGGAAAGCCATAATCCAAATTTAGTCCAAAAAAGAAGTACTCATTTCCAAAAATATCGAAATAGGAATACCAAAGACATATCCAACGAGTGCCAGAAGCCTCAGTAATTATAAGTGGTTTGAATTTTGATAAAAACAGTAAATTTCTGTAAAACGCAAGTTAAAATTTTCATGTCAGGCATGTCTGACTATTGGGCTAGTGAATACCCTCAGGAAGCAGTGGAATCGGCCCAATGGTTCAAAATATAAAGAATACCAAAGTTGCATAAAAAACACTAAATTTCTTTATGCTTTACACGTGTTTCAAGGAGTAACCTCTCATCAGCATCATTAAAATCAATTATATGGAAAGCGATAATCCAAAAGTAGTCCGAAAAGGAGTACTCATTTCCAAATATATCGAAACAGAAAGCCATATCCTAGGTGTCAGCCAATTACTAGTAAATTCTTTCATTTTGTAGATGACTGTCATATCGTAATATCAGTTTGAAGTATGAAAGGTTTCCAAGTATAACCAATTTTTTATAGCATCCAGTGTTAGCTTAGAATGCAGTGGCGGCCACCTTGAATTTTCTATCGGTACTGGAATCATACAGTTGTTGAATTACCATCATGTAACCATGTTTAGTTAAATTCCGGGATTTCAAAAATTCCAATAATATAGAAATGAATTTTCCCAGGTGCGGGAACTTGTTTTCCGTTAACAGATCACCAACACAATAAAATAAATACATTTAAACCATATGTTGTATGTCAAATAAGAAAATAAAATTGAATTGAAACGTTCCGGTTAAATTTGTACATAGTCGCAACAGAGAATTTTCGGTATTTGGTCGTATTTCGTTCGATCCGTTCTAGCTTGTTATGCAACTTAATCATGCTTTGCTCTCCGTCATTCACCTAGAAATAGTCTATGATGTTGCTGATTATAACATGAATCAATTGGCTGGAGTCACTACAAATGAAAAGGCACTATTTCTTATAGTACTATTTTCGAGGTCTGTCAAACATTGGCGTATTAAAATAGTGTAGTGCGCCCTGACAATGTTATGGCTTTGACATTTAACACAATCTGGGCACACAGAAGCTATAGTTAGTCTTCATATAAGCGGGAGGTTGATGCATCAACAAACCTGGTTTAACCCACCATTTTATTTATAAAATGCCCGTTCAAAGTCGGGAATATGACGGCTTGCCAAAAATGTTCTGTGTCGGATTGTGTTCCCCTGATTCAGTCGAATGTTATACGGATTTTCCTTACTGGTCTCTTCCTTTGATCGATTCGGACTTTTGTTGTCACTTTTATTTTATAAACAATTTATAACATATTTTTATAGGTTCAAATGTTAAACTATGTTCCCTGGTAGCACCCATCTTGGATGAGATGAGAACCTGCCTGACGTATGTAAAATTGTACTTCTTGATAAGTTAAAGACTTTTGTTAACCTCTCTCTCTCAAATAGTTTTTCAAATAAAACTCAAAACATGAACAAATTGTAATAAATTCAACGAATAAAGGGCAAAAACTCCTATATGTTTCCACGGATTTTCTTCAAAATTGCAACATAGTAATATCTTGCCAAGCTTAACATTTTTGAAACATAAACAAAATTTCTCTCTCCTATTGTTTTAATATTACAATTTTAAGAATTTCATTCAAAAGGGAAAAAACTCCAGACGGTTTTTGTCCAAGTAACAGGGATGGAAGATCTTGTCATGCTTTCATTACTTCCCCGTAAGATTTTTATATCTGTAATGATTTTACAAAAACAGCATTTTCCCTTGGTTCTTTTTTTACTCACAGTTGCCATTTTTTTGTCAAAGACTAATCATTCATTATTCTGAGACTGCATACCCTGGTAATGATGTATTACTTGTTAAGTTATAATTGGTTAAGTAGTTTTTTGAAATCCTTGACGGACGGACGACGATGGCCTTTCAGGCCAGGTGACCTAATTACTGTTTTTAACACCGAGAAAATGAGTTTTACGTGTATTATACATTAAGCCTTAACTTGAGGGCCACTCACATTTCAATTTTTAGTGAACTTTTGGATATAAACCTAATCTTTTAATTTTCATTAGACTTTTAAAATAACTGTGCTATTAAATTATTCAGCAAAAAGGAAAATATTTTGAAGCATGCCAAAAGATAATTATTAAATGGCTATTTTAAAACAACGGCGGTAGAATATTGAAGGAACAAGGGAAGCGATGACCACAAAAAACGAAGTCTAAAGACATGGAAAAAAACGGCAACAGAAAAAACAAAGACAAATAACTAAATACCGAACTTACTGTAAATTTATTTTCTGCATATGCGCATTTCGACAATTTATGTCTCTTCAGTGCAGATAAAATATAAACGTTTGGAAGACCATTAACTCAAAGACGTTTAAAAACTGATAGAGAACAAATAACCAATGTCATCTAAATGTAAAGCCAAAATCAGCTTAGGACAGAGCTTTGCATGATGGAGATACTCCTTAGTTTTCAACAAAATTAACAAAAATTTAGATATTGTAAGGTTCCAAAAAAATAATCGGCTTTCGGGTCAGCACCGAAGTACTGACTACTGGGCTGGTGAATACCCTCGGGGACTGACAGTTCACCAGCAGTGGCATCGACCCAGTGGTAACAAATAACTAAATACCTAACTTACTGTAAATTTATTTTCTGCATATGCGCATTTCGACAACTTATGTCTCTTCAGTNCCAAGTGGTAACAAATAAACTAAATACCGAAGCTACAACTAAGTTTCAATGGTGCCAGTGGAGAACATTAACAATGAAGGGATATGAAGCAAACGCAAATGAGACAAAGTCTCTACAAATACATGGTTATAATAAGCAATGGAACAACGCTTTTATTGTTGTTCTTCATCTTGAAGTCACCATGAGGCCTGGAAATAAAAATATAACATTAAGGACTAAGGCACTCATAGTATGAATTTCCATGAAAACCGGAAGTGACATCAGGTGCTCCCCAAGGGTAAGCATGTCCAGCTCTAAAATGTGTGCTAATAATTGTAAAGGGAATTTTACTGAAATGTGAGTTTTTCATGAAAGTAACGTCAAAGTAAATCAATTTACATACGCCTTTTATTGAAGTAGGAGACTTCATCTGTTTTTATATGCGGTTTTAAGGGGTTTAAAGAAGTAGTCAGGTATACTAAAGAATTGGATAATATGGTCCTATTGTTTGATGTGGCATTCAATTCATTACAGCAGTCTTATTAGTTCATAGTAGTTCATCTATAAGCACTGAAGCTTTTTGAAAATTTCTATTTTTTTCGTAAAATTCATGCTAATGCAATTACTATCAGCACTCAAATCAAATTAGGAATATAATCGAATTGATATGTTGCATTGTTCATACAGGCATAGATTAATATAAAGGAATGGGTAGTTTTTTCTTTTTTTCTAATGTTGCCATTGTCCTTGGATTGTACGTTTTGGATTGACGGTTCGGTTCTCACTTACTTTAGCTCACCTGACCTAAAAGGCCATGTTAGATTTTGCCATCACTTCTCCGTCGTCCGTCAACAAATTCAAAAATATTCTCCTCTGAAACTGTTTGGCCAATTGTAGCCAAACTTCACCAGAATCAGCACTAGGGTATGCACTTTCAAAATTATTTTAGATTGGTTGGCTGGTTAAACAATATGATCGGCATTGCTGAAAATAGAATCTAGGGTTTAAATCGCAGTTTTTGCCAATAACTGTAAAACCATTACAGATATAAAAAATATGACACGGTTTAAATGACCAGCATGATGAGTATCTACCGTGCAATTTTGAAGAAAATCTTAAAACATATCTTGGAGTTAAAGCCCTTTGTCCGTTATATTTTCAAAATTTTTGAATTATTTATTTTTTATTTCAAAAAGTGTAACAGATAAAGGTTAAGTGTAAATTGCAAATAAGTTCTACCTATCCTGAAATTTTGAAGAAAATCCATAAACCGTTGAAGGAGTAATTGACATTTTCTCACAGAATTTTCAAATTTTTCATATTTTTCGTCTGTTATTTCGAAAACTATAGAAGATGAAGGTTAGGTGAAAATTATCTTTAAATGCGAAAATTTACCTTTAATGAAATATTTTCGGCTAATATCAATAAAAAATGTTTACCTGACACATATTATTGTTTATTGATTTTAAATTACTCACGTACGTTTTTTTCATGTCGATGTGGATTTCATTTCCGTTAAGTCTCAGTTTTTATTTGTGAGGCCTTCAACGGGGTTAAATCTCGAATACACGAAAAAATTGTTTTAAATCAGAATTTAAGAAATATACAATTTACAAGTCGTTCGTTCTCAAAGTTTTATTCTGCTTACACTGTCTGAAGACTAAAGCTCGAACTTTTTATTGTTCAATCCTTTCAACAGTACAACTTTGATAACTAACACCTTGAAATACTACATTTCTTGAGATGTTCTACATCATTTTTTATCAACACACCAAAAATACTGTCTTTTATTTTGACAACATTAAAGCAATAAGTAAATAAGAACATTTTTTGTCAAATTTCAGCATTAAACAAGCCGTTGGTACGACAGAAATTTTAAAAAAATGGGGCGCTAACCCGGCTTTATCAAGGGTAAGTTTTTACCATTACTATCGTCCGTGAAACCACTGGTCAAATAAGAAACAAACTTATTCAAAAACATGGTCCTCTTAGTTAGTTTCAGAAAGTAAACAACTCGTCCAACAGAATTGAAACCTTTGGAAACATTCTTTTCCTCTGAAAATACTTGACCAATAGGCACCACTATTGGATAAATGCGTCCGGCGAGTCAGTATAACACCCAAAATGGCCGCCAGCAGGTAACAAAATTTTACATTTTACCTTCAATTAAAGCATCCAAAGATCTACGAAGTCTCAAAGCCATTTAAACCATCTGCCTGACAAGTCCCCACCTCTTCCCAGATTGCCGCCAGTTGGAAAATGAGTTTAAAGTTGGACCCTATGGGAAAGCATATTTAAAAATCAAAATATTTGTAGCGATACAGCTGAATGTCGTGTAAATAGACAGAATAAGAATAAAAATTGAAATTTAATTAAATTGAAAACATGAATAAAAGTGGCGCGAGGCCCAAATTGTTAGGTTTACTCCTTAAACGAGGTTGGAAAGAGAACGGATTCATCGCCTTGTATCAAACCACATGTCAATACTGTTGTCTCTCAAACTAAAATTATAAGCCCTGTACTGAAACCAACAAAATAAATGAAGAAACTATGGGAAATATTTCTAAAGCTCATGTGTATCCATGGTTTTTGAAACTAATATGAAATAAAATGGATAATAGGAAAAATCTACAATGGCTAAAAATTGCAATTACGTGCAATTACATGCAACAATATGTCAGGAAACTAAACAGTTAAAAACAAATAAGACAAAAGACAAACGTTAACAACGATACGAACTCGGGACAGCCGTACTTGGTACCGTATTGTATACAAAATGAACCCTGGGTCTGAAGATAAGGGGCAATTGATGAAAAGCCTATCGGAGCATGGTGCAATAATTTTTGCGAAAAACCCCGATTGAGCTCTTAAATTGAATATTTAATCTGGTTTAAAGTGCGGCGCACATCATTCTTAACACTTTGTTTTTTTTTATTATTATTATTTTCTTTTGGAAAAAATATGGTTGATGGGGATAACTATCGATATACTCGTTTTTTTAATAGTTGAGAGTAGCTTCATTATTTATCGTTACTTAATTTGTTCATATTAATGGTGTAATCGAGATGAATGCGCAGATGTTTCCATTTTGTGCATTTAAGAGGAATTTGTACAAAAAAAAATCAATTGCACATGAGTTGTTATATATACGTTTATCACAATTTAGTTGACATTGCTGAATGCAGATCATTTCATTCAGAAACAGACTGTCCTATCCATATAAAAATGTAATTTACTTGCCTTATCTAAATTTGAGAGTCAATATCGCCCTACCTGTAGAAAAGAGAAATAAACTACTCGACAAAAGAAACGATACACAGTTAATTTTGTAAATAATCTGGGTTTTGCTATTAAACAAACAACGGCAGTAGAACACCGAAGGAACAAAGGGGTGAAATTCACAAAAATCGAAGTCAAAAGACAGGGCAAAAACGAGAACACAGAAAACAATGACGTTAGACACAAAAACAATGACGCCAGACAGACACAAANAACCAGAAACCACAACATTCAGAACAAAGGCACTCACAGTGTGAACTCCAGTGAAACTGAGAGTGACATCAGGTGCTCCGGAAGGGTAAGCATGTCCTGCTCTGTTAACAGCACCCGTCACACTGTGGGTGATTCAATCCGGGAAAATGTCAAAGTCGGTAGTCAAATCCGGGAAGACGAGAATCTAGCTGAAAATGTCCACTTCCATTTGGGATACTGACAAGTCATATCTTTCAATGATGCTATGGTGACGGCCATAGAATTTCTTGAGGGATGAAATTAATAAAAGTCTTTATTTTAGTGTATTAATGTATTCAACGCAATTGATTATTCCATTTTTAAATCAATTTCGAAACGGATACGATGAAAATCCGGAATGGCAGTTTTTCCTTCGATGATCGAGGTCTCCGTTTACTGATGGATGATTTAAAATGTTTAATGTCAATAATTGGGACACTTCATCATGGTAACAATTTGCCGTCATAAAAAGTTGAAAACAATGTCTCATTTCGACGCCGTGTTCAATCCAAAATCAACGCGGACAGTTAATTAAGGTGGTTACACCGTCGATCTCAATTTTTACCCTCGAAATTCATTGTTATATGAAAAGAAGAACAAACTAAAGACCATTAATTGATTTTAAGCAAACATGCTCATCAAATGATAAATCACGTGACAACAAGTCCCGTGAGACGTTGGAACGTCAAGATCGCATAACATGCGTTTAACGCTTATGAGAACGGTAGTTAAAAATGAAAAATAGGCCTGAGGATTCATCGTCAACATAGCAACAGAAATTTGAAGTCAGCTGGTTCCAAAATGTGATGGTTTGGTAAAAAGAAAATGTGGATGTATTCCATTTATGACCTTGACCATGTCCGAAGATGGTTCAGAAATTGTAAAGAGACATTTTTGGCCATAATGTTAATGTACAGAAAATACATTTTGTCTTTGAGTTATGGTTTTCTGCTAAAAAGTAAAATATTATATTTGATAAGATCTGTGTATCGTTGCTTTTGTTAAGTAGTATATATGGCTAATATGTAACATGAATTTACTCCATTTTCTTTCAACGTTTATCGGTCATACTTGACCTCAGTTGGTCAAACATTCAAACATCAAACATCAAACATTCGACAATAAATTTGAAATTGTCAAACATCAAACATTCCACCTTNATTGCAACTTCCATTTTCAGTTACAAACGGGTTTTGCGTGATTTCAAAATTGACGACTTCAAAGACAAACCAGCTGACTGCGCTTGCTCCACTTCCCCCTTCAATTACAGTCCGGCTGGACACGTGATAACCGGTGACCTAGATATTATAGACAATATCAAACTACGAGAGGTTTTTTTCAAAAGCTCCCAAATTCCGTGAACCCCAGCATATCAACTGGAAGTACAACTTCAAAATTTTGATGGATACAATTGAAGACTATGCGAGGAAGTGGGCAAAGAAAGAGAAAGAAGATGTCCAGACGCTGTCTGACTGGATCAGGTTTATTAAGTCGTTAAAAATTAATCGTATTCGGCGTTGAAAACATCAATGAAATCCAAAAATCCCAGTATATTTGAAAATCCACTCGTTAGAAAACCTATGGACAACCTCCATGAAAATTACGTCATTGTCACCGCAGACAAAGCTTCTAACAACATACTGTTTGTGTGTAAGAAACACTATCCTGACTGTCTGGTTAAGAAGATGGGAATTGACAGTTCATCAGAAAACCTTACTTATACTCCTACTACACTATCAAGGGAGGA